>JAODUO010000938.1:70000-150000 GCA_025642075.2 Ridgeia piscesae
TGGTCGCAGAGGGTGAACAGCTTAAGGGTGCGTTAATTTTTTAAAGCCCAAATCAGAAAATTATAATGGTTAATAAAAGAAGCAGAAAAAGAGTGTCTGATAAATGCGGTCAAGCGTGCGAATGCAGTTTTCAAAACTAGTTGAGAACAGACAAATGAAACTTCAGTAGAAAGGAAAGTGGTCTCAGGTTTAACGCAGGAGTTGAGTTGTCCTTCAGAATTAGTGAGTCCATTACAGCTTACATATTTACCCCATGTGTAGGATATTTTACTTCCCCTGATAGAAGGGACCACTGGTTTTTTAGTGTCTTTTCCGAAAGACACAGGCAAATGTGGGGTGAACGAAATTGCCTAAGTTTCGAAACGGCGGTAGGTGGGATTGAACCATCGTCCCCTCGACAGTCCGACGCTCTACCGCGCGACCACCGCTCCCCACGGTTATGTTAAGACGATCACACTGCCTTGCCCCCGAGCCCCGTCGACATGTAGACATGTCCCACGTAGATGATAGTGTTACCACGACTGCTGGAGGTGCCGATGATCTGCTGTGAAGACAAAGAGAGGGACAGAAGAATGTGGCAGGGAGTAAAGTCGTAACACGTGGTCACAATGGCAACGAAGACGTCAAGATTATAGAAGTTACTGGTTATTTGAAAGTTTTCTTGTTTATGATCCGTCATCGGGAAGATGCGAGAACAACGTCACGACTGGGGAGAACTCGATCAGGATGAAATGAGGCGATGTATTTTGAGAAATTGGTCAGAGTGAAATGACGCCACGTGTCTGGGGTTGCGCACGTGTGACAATAAATCTGGTGCAACTGAAAACATACGGCAGATTATAATGACTATAGTAGACGTGTATTAATAATTCACACATGCTAGTGAGGCCCTGAACAAGACAAAGAACAGTCATCCGAGAGAGTTGGGTTGCGGAGAAGGAGGTGAATGATAAATAAGAGCGACCTGACTGCAGTGTCCAGGCACGTGTACGCAGGTCTAGAACTCAAGATGATCAGTCCAAGAAGGCATGGATAGTTGGTGGAGGGCAAATATAGCAGGGAGCAGCTGATGCACGTGGGATGCGCACTGAAGAGAGAGACACGGAGGTGACAGAGGACGTGGAGGCAACGGGCGGGACATTGTTGTATATCGAGAGAGATGGAGGTGGCAGAGGTTGTTAAGGGGGATGCAGTGGACTGGGTGTCGTGACAAGGAGAGACATGGAGGTGACGGGGATTGTGAAAAGGGACGCAATATACAAACAATCAAATGTATTAGTTGTAGGCCCGTGCGAACTCTGTACAACTCCTGCTGATTCAATGGACTGCCTCGCCTGTTTTCTTCCACAAGCAGAATCCCTGTGCCCAAATTATATTACTACATTGGTTTGTCCATCACATGTAGCATCACTTGTCATCATTTGTCAGTGCCATCATCAATTTAATAGTCGGGAGTCGGAACAATGATGTTTGATTTATTGGGGGGGATTGTATCAGCGTCACTCCACCTTGTCTCCGGTGTCGCGCTTCCTCGGGTATCAGAAGATAGATGGGGGCCCCGGGGAGGGGGGCGCAAATGTTTGTCACTCTCTACCGCCGTAACGTCGGCCCTTCTTCGCTGTCGGTTCGGCTCATTCGCCAAAGCGTATTCAATTTCAAACTGACAACAACAATAAAACTCTTCACTAAATATTAGCTCAGCCCCCCAAACCCACCTGGTCCCGACAGTTATGATGACTCCAGGTGAAATATTGTTGCTTCTTCTGTTTATGTCCACTCCGCTCGGTCAACCAACCGTCTGCAACCACTAAACGTACGTATGAGTAAAACTTAAACATTGCTTCGGAGTTCGTGGTGAATTGCTAATATCACTTTCCAGTTATCGGTGACAAAACCTGTGTCTTTCCCGCAGGACGAGTTTCAGGACGTGATCGACTCGGCCGGGGACCAGCTCGTGGTGGCCGACTTCTGGGCGAGTTGGTGCGGGCCGTGTCGGCTGATGGGACCTCACTTCCACGTACGTACACCCCGCCACCACGATCTCTTTTCTTCTCTACCAGTGTGATAGCGCACACATCCCGTCGATAGCATCTTCTTTTTTGTCACTATTCTTTTTTGAACACCCCAATCCAGTATTCCCCTTTGCAGCTGCACGGTGTGAGTTAGAAGTGCGATGCCCCTGTACTTCCCTCACGCTCGTTTCCTTCCTCTTTTGTATTGCAACAATTGGTCACATTTGCTACTTTTCAGATAGTTCACCTCGTCTTAAGTTCAGCAGCCAGTCTCTCTGTCCGGCTGATCGCAATCTCTCCCGCTGTCATCACCATCTTCACACGAATCTCATCGATACCAGGTAGTCACCCTCTGCGCCCCTTTCATCACGATTTATATCTACATGCTACATTCCACGTCACTGCACTCTTTTAGTAGGTCATTGAAGTAGCCTTTCCAGATATTGAGCTTGTTTTGTCACGAACTTCCAATTGTTATTCTTGGTCAGCGCCCCACATTACACTTATATTCCCTGTTACAGGAGGCCAGTTTATCTAATCTCCTTTTCATTAACCTCGCAACATCTAAACTGATACACACGTTTACTTCCACGTCTCTCGCCCCGCACCAACAGGTTTCTGTGTCGTTGTCGTCTTCGTCTGTTAGCGCCGACGTGTGCGGCTCACGTGCTTGGTGTATGTCTGTTCCTCCGAAGGACCACAGCGAGCACCATTAGCTTGTGTTGTGTCGTCACACGCTCTGCTATCCTCAATTATCTATACATTCAGTCCATAGGCCGTCTGCAGGTCTAAATATGTCCTGTGCTGTCAAACCCGGTGTGTGTTCGCGTAACTCTTGGTTCTGGAAGAACGAACTAACCACTGCAAGGCCGTTTCCTGTCACTATGCCTGCATGAGCTAGACCCTGCCCTCTGCTCCTCGCTCTCCGTCCCTGTTGGCCAACACTCTCCCACAACATCTGCCATTCCATAAAACCCTCAATCCTCTCCAAAGCACCTCTTTCTACCTCATTCCCGTCGGTGTATGTATGTAGACATAACACACGCCAACTGTCCTAGTCACCAGCCATGCCACCACTAGGCGCCGTCTAACAGATCTCCCTGATAGATGCTGTCAATTCGTCCCTCTCCTCCTGTGTGTACCCTCCTTTCTCTGTCTCCCTTTTAGTTGGTTTCCTGGATGGATAACCCTCCCAGTTGGACGGTGTCTCGGGCACCCCGGGCGCCGTAGTACTCTCGTTCAACAGGTCGTGGAATACGACCGTCAATCCCAACACCGTTGCCGATATGGCAGTAAGACCACGCTCACCTGTTGGTGTCATTGTACCATTCAGTATATTCTCCAGGCCGACCCCGCGAGGGAACATAGTAGCATCTAATACGGACGCGTTCAGATGTAACACATAATTTTTTTCACTTTCACTTTTTCACTTTACTTTATTGTCCTTAAAAAGGATATGCATTTTACAACTCATGATCACATCTAAAATATATGGAATGGTCTCAACAAAATGCAAATGAATTTCCAGATGTATACACTACAAGAACAATTCAACCGGGTGATATCAATACGACTCATTTAGCATTCAACATTCTAATGGCCACCGGCACAAAACTCCTGCTATAGCGACATGTTTTACATTTTATACAACGGTATCTCCTTTGAGACGGAAGTACATGGAAGAACGTAGAGAGCGGGTGATCAGACACAGTAGCGACAGCACGAGCTTTCTTCAAAATTGCATGGTCGATTATTTCGGTGAGCTTTGGTGTAGGTAAACCAATGATCTTGGCAGAAACATGTGAGATTTTCAGAAGCCTGTTACGGTTTTTCACAGAAAGAGCAGGGTAGTAACAAATGCTGCAGTAGGTTAAGAGAGGCTCAATTATGCTAGAAGGCGTAGAAGAAGTAGTGGATCAACAAAGAAAGCTCGTAACTTTCGAAGAACGTGCAGTCGCTGCTGAGACTTCTTTTGCACGGCTGTAACATGCTCTGTAAATGACAATTTTTCATCTAATATAACACCGAGGTATTTGAATGAATCAACCTGTTCCACAGGTTCACCGTTGATGACAACAGGACTAATGACAGTTCTATTACGACGGAAGTCGATGCACATTTCTTTCGTTTTGGAAACATTCAGATGCAGAAAATTGTTACTGCACCAACTAGAGAAACGTACCACTGAAGAAAGATATGACTGGTATGAGGCAAAATCATTCAAAAGAGCGAGCATGGCTGTATCATCAGAAAACCTCACAAATTGGGTAGATGAATCAACACTACGACAGTCATTTGTATACAATGTGTACAAAAATGGACTCAGAACACAACCCTGAGGCGCACCTGTGTTGCTAACAAGCACTGGTGACTTTATGTCACCAGTGCTTGATTAATTAATTTAATTAATTACGGTACAGTCATTTCGGTCAAAACAAAAATGGGGTAACATGTATTTTCTGTATTGTATTTGTAGAAAATAGCCGAAGAAGCCGAATTCGATGATGTGATATTCATTAAAATCGACGTTGATGAACTTGGGGTAAGTAATTCAAAACGGGCGTTTGAACTGTTAACTACAGACATGCGAATAGTTCACATTTAATGTAGAGCTTTTGGTATTCTATATCGATGATGAAACGTACATGCGCACGCGCACGCCACCCCCGTCTGTCTGTCTGTCGGTCTGTCTGTCTGTCTGTCTGTCTGTCTGTCTGTCTGTGTGTGTGTGTGTGTGTGTGTGTGTGTGTGTGTGTGTGTGTGTGTGTGTGTGTGGTGTGTGTGTGTGTGGTGTGCGTGCGTGCGTGCGTGCGTGCGTGCGTGTGCGAGAACAAGGATTTATATGATGACACGAGGGGTGAGAGAGTGGTGGAGAGGGAGGAAGGAAGGAAGGAAGGAAGGAAGGAAGGAGGGAGGCAGGTAGGCTGGGAGGGAGGAAGGAAGCAGGGAGAGAGGGCGGGAAGGAGAGAGGGATAAAGATAAGATAGGAAGTGGATTTATTTTCCCAAACTGTACATAAAACATTTTATACAGGTGCAGTATACAGAAACAATCATGGAGACTCCAACTCCAACTAAGACTTACAGAAAGTCGCTACCGTTGGAGCCACCGGTTGTATTAAAAAAAAATGTTTCTGTTGAATAGAAATTAAATATGGTAAATTATATTTAAACACTGCAATGCCGTTTAAGAGGGGATATGGAGAGAGGGAGATACATGATGGCAGAGGCGGAGGCGAAGGTAGCGAGAAAGATTCCGTAGGGACGAAAGAGAACAGATGTGGATTGTTTGATCTGGAGAAAGTTCACGACACAGTCACGTGACACATGAGACATTAGACTGCTTTCCGGGTGTTACTGTTCAAAAGTTGCTGCATCTGATAGGGGCGGAAGCACTTTACAGTAGCATTCAATCACACCTAGTAAATTAGCTGAACTATGCTATCATCATATACAGCACACTATTCGAATAGTTCTTACAAATGCCAGCAATTCTTTTATCAAATTAATTTCATCTACACTATTCCGAAAACTCGCCCACGGGGCTCCGACCCCTTCGTTAAATTATGACACGTGCACGCTCTGGTAAATTGCAAACTTTTTTCTCTACTATCCCGAAAATGAAATAGCTTAGTTGTCTACGCTCGACGGTGAGACAGACGATATATTAAAAGGAGGTATTTGGTAGACATGACTGACAGTAAGTCTGGTAAAGACGGAGGTGCTATGGGTTGGAACAGAACAAAGAGATGGCTACACAATTCATCGTCGTCGTCGTCGTCGTCGTCGTCGTCGTCATCGTCGCCGTCGTCACCGTAGTGTCACGTGGTTGGGCGAAGGCTTCAGCATGCAGTTTCCTGTCTTGCGCTGTCCTCTGTCAGATGGTGCCCTTCCAGCACTCGTCTAGTTTCCTTCTATATCGTCTCACTGGTCTTCTTCGGGATCGATTCCCTTCGTAATTGTTCCAAGTAGTGATATGCGATGTCCCTCGAATAGTTCGTAGTCTAGTGATGTGCCCTGTCCGGTTTCGGCTCTTACTCAACTGTGAAGGGTGATATGGACACAGTGAGGTAGCTTGGTGGACATGAGCGCTACGTTGTGCCGGGACGTCACGTCGGAGACTAAGTGTCACCGGACAGTACAAGCTGTGACGATGGGAAGTAGATGTGTAGGAAACTGAAGAGACAGTGTATTTTGTTCGTGTGTCACCGACACGACCTGTACGCCCGGGTAAACAAAAAGGGAAAGTACAAGTTTGGTTGGAATAAACCCAACTCTTATGAGACGATTTGCGGGAGTGAACAGAACAGACGAGATTGGAGGAGATTTGTGTGAAAGATAGTTTCGATCTAGAAGAAGTTGGACGGCCGATGCCGCCTTAAGCATGGTGAACTGTAGCGCCACCTTGCGAATACAGTATAAACTGAGCGTGCATGCGAGTGGCCACGCGACACACAACACCTGTTGTTGGTAACATGTGCCCTTGTTCAGTGTACTTCTGACGTTCTAAATGGAAAATAAAGTTACTTATGAATGCAACTGATATATAATTATTGTGACGAGTCGACTAAGTGGATGGGAATGAGAAAAACTATCGAATAGACACCGTTCACAATGTGGGTTCCGTTGGAGAAGTATCACACGCAAACATGGAAAAGCAGAGGGAAGTGTGAAGGACAAGGGACCCATATCAAGTGGCCTAGCTATAACATTACGGACGCAACGAAAACAACAAAGGTGCGCATGAACATGTTGCTATCATACGAAAACACAATATTCTGTTGAGATGTTGGAGAAAAATTAAGCAGCAGCGCACCATAGCAACCTTGCCTGTATGGGTTCGAAAGTGGCTCATTGTGCCTAAGCCCGAACGTTTCTGGAGCAGTGGGGACACGACACCTAGATTTCCGGAGATCGGGAGAAGGCGAGTGAAAGAGACGGGTGAAGTAGAAAGGGGACGAGCGGGGGAGAGGAAGAGAGGTTTACGTCATCCAAGACTAGATCGCACAGGGCCAACGGTGGTTAACTAGTAAGTTATACTGTCCACCAATTACGTCATGCACGTGGCATGACCCATAAGTCTATGTGATCTAAACAAAAATTATTATAGCCACGCACTACGATGCACGATCTACTACGATCTTTGGAAATGCTTTGGAAGTAGTTGTTACCATCGCTTACCCCATCCCACGTGTTCTGCTCCGTATGCGCTGTGTGTACCTTCGACCTCGCCTAGGGAGACTGGGCATGTCTACATTCCCAACTGTCTTCCGTTAGTTGGGCGATCATAACAGCCGTGTTATGAGCTCCGATACCCAGCATTAACTCTCTCGTTTGCGCGGGCAGTTGGCGTTGTCAACGATTACAGGAAGTGACGTCATATATAACGTGTTACGGAGAAGATTGAAAATCGCGTATAATTTTATCAGCGTTATTTCATATTTGCATGAAAATATATCTTTGGCTTTCTTTTGTAATTATGCAGAAGATAGATTCACTGAATAATAATTGATAGGTCAACAATTGGGTGACGGGAACCAATTAGATGACACAACCATACCGTGTAAACGCCACGCATGACTGGGATGATACTTAGATTGTTAGAACTCAGTAGTGAATTTTTTTCTTAATATAAGACAAGTTAGCATCACTTGAGAACATATTCTGGTTTGTTTGATTCGCGTTTTGTAATAACTATAGTGGTGCTTGGCCAAAAAATTAGGTTTGAATGACGAGACCGTCCAAAAGTGAATCACAGGCCTTGTCTATTCAGCTAGAATGATGGCCTTGTGGGTTTTTCATACTGTTAACATTTGTTCGATCGATTTTAAGTTACCATATAGTTTAAATTAAAAAAATGTGTTGTATCACCGCACGTGCTCCACTATTAGGCTTATTGTGCTAATGTATGTCTCAGGACGAATTGATGTGTTCATGGCCCCATGCGTCCTCAAGATCCTCCGCACGGCCACGGCAAATAGTCTGATAACGAAATATGATCAATTGCAGAAACGTCTTTGAATTGATCGTTTTTGCAATCACTTGTATTTGTCTTACTAAAAAAATCAATCTTCGCGTGCAACGCGATGAAGTATGATTAATGTCGTGAGGATTGCACATTGTTTTTGAATCTATCCGATTAACTACCGGTTTTCGTATTAAAACTTCTAAGACTATATAATGACGCTTAATTGAAAACAGTAGCTGATGCAGGGCCTATTATATCACCACAGGAGCGTCTGAGGCACCAAAAGTCATCGATTATTTGTGTCTTTGCGAAATATACCACAGCGGAAGTAAATGTGTAACCCGTGTGAACCAACGTACATATAATTGGTGTCGCAATGTGTAAAACCAGTTCAACTGGCGTCAGCATTAACGACATAGCGCCTCTGTCGATGATCAATGTGGGCACATGGTGAAACTGGTGTATCAGAACTAATACACAGTCCACAACAGTCACTTTTGAAGGTCATAATGACTACCAAGGTAGTTTACATTACCCACTATACAAAGCGGCGATCTGGCAATAATAGACACGTTCTTTACAAAGTCGACCAGTAAGAAATGTTACTGTAGAAGCAATGTGTCAAGCAAGACGATTATCAATGTCGAATGTAGCCTGTGTGACGTGCTGTGAGAACGCGACTGTAGAGTGGTCTGCTCTGTCACAGGAACTGGCCGAAGAGTGGGAGATTCAGTGCATGCCGACGTTTATGTTCATCAAGAATGGAGAGAAGGTATGTCATATATCTTACGTAGCTTGCGTCAGCCCTACATTAATAAACTGTACTTCAGGAACAACCGAGCAAACACACAGTACTACATCGAGACCGCGCTCCTTAGAAGCGGAAGCAACGTGGTGGCCATGTTCCCAATACAGTAACACATATTTCAGACGGGAAATTACGTTTTGGTAACGTTGCACCGTAACGTTGTAGCAACGTTATAACTATATCCACTCCTGGTTACCACGGTTCAACCCCTGACCATGTGGAAAAGTAACGTTACCACTGCGACATATTTTGTTAGCTGGAAATAACTTAAAAAGTAACTCGAACACAAACATACTGAGATCCACCGGGTCTTGAGATACAAAATCGCCCTTTAGCGGACTGTGTTACGTGTGTCACAATCACATAAAATACCATACTTCCCATTGCTTCACAAGTTCAGTTTTTAACGGTGATAACATGCACAATCACGTAAGACACGACACACAGACCATGCGGGTTGTCCGAGTTTGTCAACTTTGTTACACACTGTGTCAAGTAATTCTCCATTTGTCAGTCTCTCGCTCCCCCCTCCCTTATCTACCTGTCCGACTGTCTCTCTCCACTCTCTTTCTTTCTCTCTCCCCCTCCCTCCCCATCTCTCGCTGTCTCGCCCTCTCCCCCTTTCCATCTTCCTCTCTCCCTATCTCAATTTAACGGCTTACTATGTTGTACAGATTGACGAAATGGCCGGAGCAAACAAAGAAAAGCTACGAGAACTGTTGATGAAGCACAAATGATCGATCGATCACGTCTACGAAGCAGCTTACGCAATGCAGCGACCGTCCAACGAACAAACAGCTCCGACTCGTGCACTCAACTCACTCTCGTCCTGTAACCAGCCAGTCGCTGGGACACCCTGGCACCGACGTTCAACTTGCAGCTCACAGGAAATCTCTTCGCGATCTACTAAGTTGAAAAGGGGAATAGTCTGTTCCTCTACTCGCAATTAATCAGCGCTGAAACTTGGAACTTTATTGCTGTGAAACGTACCGTCTTCTATGAAATAGAACTGCAGTCTGCTTTTTTTAATGGAGCTTCCGCGCTACTCTAGCGTCTTGTCGGATCCAATGTTTCAACGTCTCTCATGTCTTGCTGTCTCCGACCATGACATCAGAGGGAGTGCTGAAAATATCTGGATAATGTTCGAATCTGTTTATCATTTTCTTATTCAGCCTTTGACGCAGATTAAGCAGAACAGAGTGCTCACTAAATTTCCATTTTATTATCATAATTTTCAACCCAAATAAACAAACAATAATCCGTTTTAGTCCAGGTGTAATTGTAACTTTTATCTTATTTGTTTCTGCAACATACAAACATTAAATGCCATCAGCTTCGGCATACAATATATGCATGCGTCCTTTACATGACTATATACAAATATCACAGTCTACTAAGTTTATGCAGGTATACATGCAGTGTGTGTATATGAATAGTGTATGCATAATAAGATCAACATGTGTGTCCATACATATGCATACTATCTGCTCTAAAGTGCGTAGAATTCCTAAATAAACTCAATATGCAATTTGCATGTAAAAAATATACATTTGTCACAATATGAATACGATAAGCGCAAATAACTCATTTAAGTATTTCCATGTTTCACACAGTTCATGAAATACACCGAGTTGTAACTCTTATACATGTTTCTTCTATGTTCCATAATGTGTTGTGATTAAAGGCAGACTTGCTATAATGAATATCACATGTTTGTTGTACTGTGTGTGTGGTAAAATATATGGTAGATTATATACGGTGACACTGACTACTAACAGACTTGACAAAAAAGATGATCATTCCAACTTTAAATATCTAGACCATAACAACGCCACCAGTGATCCTACTTAATGGTGGCAGAAGATGAAAGATTTGACAGTAGCATGAAAACAGCTAAACTGAAGGCAGAAACAGAACGCCATGGCATGGGCAGGGTCGTGACTGAAGATAGATTGTCAGAAAGAGTGAGAGAGAGAGTGAATGAGTGAGTGAGTGAGTGAGTGAGCGAATAAGTGAGAGATATAGAGAGAGCAAGAGAGACAAGGCTGGCAGGGAGGGGTAGGCAGGGAGAGAGGGGGCGAGAGAAGGAAAGAAAGGAACAAGAAAATTGGAAAAAGCCACCAATAAGTGACACAGCCTGCAAGGGTGCAAGGGGAAAGATGGCTGCAGATTAGTCATGTCTTGCGACCATGTTTGATAGTTGCGAATTAGTCATGTCTTGCAGCCATGTCTGGCGGCTGCAGATTGTCATGTCTTGTGGCCATGTTAGGCGGCTGCAGATTGTCATGTCTTGCGGCCCTGTTTGATGTTTGGCTCCCAGTTGTAGGAGAGGAAGTTGAACTTGTACTTGCCCCCTTGGATGAGCTCACCCAGCTGCGACCGTTTCTCGCCACTGTCCATGTGGTTATACACAAACATCACCACCTGAAGTCACACAAACACTCATTATACACACCTAAAAACCTTATTTACATACAGGTGTCCAAAGAAAAACTCTGTTTACAGCTGTCTAGAATAAACATTAAATATTATGATAAAAAAGAAACAAAACCATATAGGCATTTGTTTAAATTTGCAACAGTACAAATAACTGTGAAGACAACATAAAACTGTATAATTTTCAACATGCAACAATTCTGGCAATGTTTAAACAAAAGTAATAATTAGGTGTCGGGTGAGAAAACCACTTTAATTTCAGATTTGAACATTTTAATCAACTGAAATTTGTGTATTTTGTAAAATAAGACATAACCTCCTTGTTGTTGTTTCCAAAGTCTTCCTTATACCACTTGAAAATAGACGACAGCTCAATGTGTTTCTGGATTCTGTCGATCCGACATCCATCTTCACTGCCCAAGAAAGCTGCAGCTGAAATCTGCAGCTGGGCATCGATGCCCTAAAGGCAACAAACTTGGATTACAATCATGTCGAATGAAATTAACAACTGTTAAGCAAACATTAAATGCTTAAATGTAAATGCTTACATGTTAACCATGCTGAAATTGTTCTTTTTAAGTATTTTATTACCATCTCTTTTGCTGTTCACGTTGACTCTAGGAGCCGAATAAATCAGAACCTGACGACTGGAACTAGATTGATTTCTTACAGCAGTAAACCAATGAATGTAAATGAGCACAAACATGTGTGAACACACCTGATGGTAATGGAGCACATTTGTTATGATAATAATAAATTCTATGGCGGTCAAGGGCAGTGCAAAGGTCATCAACAATTGGATGGGTGCGCTAAGAAGCTAAGGCGAGATTAAACACATAGGTTTTCAGATGACGGCGAAATGTAATAACGTTTTCTACTGATTTAACATTGTCAGGAAATGTATTCTATACAGTACGCGTGGCAACTGAGAAAGCTTGAGTTCTGACCTCTGTCTTACCTCTGGGAACAACAAGTAAATTTGAGCTTGAAAAGTAAATTTGTGCTTGCTGATACAATATCACACAGGACACCAATGTAGACTTGTGAAGTGGCACTGATTGCGAAAACTGCAGAGATTCAGCCACACTATGCACTGAGCTGTTTTGCACATGGTATAAGTTTGGGATACAGGACTGAATATGGAGTATAATTATTAAGAAAAAATTTAATTGCAATAGTCAAATTTCTGAGGCTGCACAATTACGAACAACTTACAATGGTGCAGTAGGTTCTGATTGGTGGACAACTTGTGGCGCCACACACGAGAGCGAAGTGAACTAGTGGTTCTGGTTCCTCCAGTGCTATCTCAAGTCTCGGGTCTCCTTTACGAAACGGTCGCCGCAACATCCCTGACGGGTGTAGAAGTGTTAAGATATGACCCTAGTAAGATTACTAAATAAAATACTACTGATGCACTACAAGTACTAATAAGTCTGTGATCACCTACTTTGACAGTACATTCTGTTTAAATTCTATATATCATGCCATAAAGGTATTCACATCTTGCCAAGTTACGTGAATGATCAGTCAATACGACTTATGAATTCAACATTTGTTAAACCAACCACCACAACCCACTTGAACATACGATTTGCTAACTAAATCAATAAATAATGGGATTGTTTCTGATCTGATTCTAATTAACTGCCACCCTGGGGCAGAGGGAACTTACGTAAGTTGTGCATGCTGAAATGGGGTAAACTTTATTATGAGACCGACCTCTGACCCTGTGTCAAGGTGCAACTGACCAACCTTGTATACGGTCAGCATCTTAGACCAGCTTTTGCTGACAATTAAATTTCTGCAGTCAAATTTAATGCTTACTAAATATTCCAAGGACAACGAATGTAAATATAGTGGCGCCCTCTGGTGTGCAGATCATCAGCAACAAACAGTTCTTAACACATTACCATCTGGTTGATCACAGGTGAAGTGAAGGAATACAGGAAAAGTGGAGTGGCCCACGGCTCCGGGGAGGTGATGCCGTCAGACTGTCCCCCAAAGTTGGCATGTTCCCTTACAACCACGAATATCGGGCCATCATTGGCCCACGGGTGGCAACCATCGTACATACTCGTACAAGCGGCCGCCGACTCCAGGCTGATAGTTTGCCGCATGTGTGATGGTGCGTTGGCAGGGACATGATTTATGACCATTTTATCAATCCTCGGGCCTCTCTCGGTCCGAGGATGCTAGCACATGCTGCACCCATCTCAAGTTTCACTTGCTTCGCGGGTGGTGAATCACCACCACTCAGCGGAAGTTTCCCGCCTGGGATAGTGATATTTGACACTATGTCTATGTGATTCACAAATTGTACGGCTCTTATTGGTTAGTATTTGAAGTTATGTTTATGGTGCATCATTAGAACTGTATTGACAATACTTATGGTATTCCTTGACATTCTCCTATTTACTGCGAGTTTACTCTATACAGCCATTTTTGAAACAGGCAGTTTGGATTTAGTCTGTTGGCGGCAACATACTGGCTGTTGCACTTAATTACTAGAACACTTGAGAAGTTCTTCGATCAGCATTACCGATCGAGTGACCATGTATAGTGTTGGGTGAGTACCAGATATGTTTATTTTCTGCATTTATGTTAATTGGGGCTGTCTACACATAATCTCTGTCAAGGATTCATTTGATTTTTATGTCAACTGGCCAAGGTGAAGGTCAGGTCTTCCAGTTAACTGGCCTAAAGTATTAGGGCCTTTCAAAACGGTTTTTACTACCATTCTACATTACTTCCGGTACAAAGAAGACATATATTATTATTTGTTAATTATGTTTTAGACCAATTTAATGCCGTCGATTCGACGTAAACAAGCCGATGTCACAGCTAGGGAGTACTAGGTCTAGGGACAGTATAGGGTGCGAACATGTTTTGCGTGTGCTTTGCGAAGATGAAATAAAAAGCAATTGGCAATATTTTATACAATTATGCTTAAAATATATAAATATGCATTATACAGAATAAAAATTAATGATGTTGTAAGGCTACTTATTAGGTTTGGGAACATAATAATAATATTCACAAATTTTAATCATAGGACTACGCCTTTGCGGTCGTGATGCATCGGGGGTGCACTGGCTGTTCATGCCTTCTGACAGCGGCTTGTTTACGTTGACTTGACGGCGTAAAACAATTTAAAAAATATTATTTTACTTATTTGTACCGGAAATGATGCAGAATGACATTCCGAACATAGATACATCACAAAAGGTCGCAAAACCGTTTTGAAAAGGCCTTAATAATTTAGGCCAGTTAACCGGAAGATTACCGTGATATTACCGCCGGAGGTGACAGTATTTTAGTGTTACTGTTAAATAGTGCGTGCGTGCGTGCGTATGTGTGTAAGAATGCATGTATGTTGTAAGTTTGTGAGTGATAATTGGGTATATGCACAACTGGAAGTATGTTATGTGTATGAAATACTTACACATTCATGCACTTTCTGTCGGCATTTATACCCACACAGTTTACTATGTATTTATTTAGGCTACATAATTATTTATGTGGTGTAGTTTTTTAAATTAAAAGGACTCTTTGACACCCAAAAGGAAGGCTCTCATGTCCTAAATTATAATGAAAAGGGGTTCTTTGACAACTTTAAACTCTGTAATGTGGAATATTTTTAATTAATGTAGTAATAGATTTTAGTTACTGTCATAAATTTATGTAATTCTATGTCAGCTTCTATGCATTGTATCTTCTTATGAATACATTCCAGATGCTGCCAGGAAGAAAGAAGTGGTAAACAACACAGAGGATTCAGGAATGCTTCATGACTGCCTTTGGAGGGATGACGTTAGAAAACATCGGATGGAGAATGTAGCTGGATGCAGCAAGCTTATGGACACACATATGTTGAGCAATTACTTCACCAAATAGTTGAAACAATGGGCACAGTGCGCCGGTTTATATTTATTTTTTAATTCTGTGCTTATTATATATATTGGAGTTGTTTACGTCAGACAGTATTATATATACAAACCTGTACTTATTTGTTTATTTGTTAATAATTAAAATGTCATATATTTGACTTGTGTAATTTGATTTGCATTGTTATTCTGCATAAAAATATGTTTGTTTACAGTGCACTCCGGATATGTCAAACCTCCACAGACCCAAGGAAATACTATATTTACAAGTTTCACTATGTCTTGGCACCTTATGGGATTGGGTTCAAGTTTTCTAGATTGCACTGTATACAGATATGCATACGTGATACATAAATAGCTACATTTAGCAAAATTAGACACAGTTGGCCTACGAGCGGCTCACCATCGGCACAGTCGGCATATCAGCGGTTAACCATCGGCACACCATTGGCAGCCGAGCATGAGCCGCCCTCGGCCCGAACTCGAGCCGGCGGACAAAACTCCTGCGGCCCGCAGGCGGTTGCCGAAGGCGGCCCGATAGTTTTGCCGAACTCGAGCCGCCCTCGGCCCGCTGCAGTTGTGCTATCTGGGTTGATACCTAGCTGGTGGTGTACTTACCTCGACCTTTCCTGTTTGCTCGCAACACCCCGTTCTCAATGTCCTGGAGTGAGTACCTGCGCCCACCAATGATGTAGGCCACTGTGTTGAAAAACTACAAAATGGGGGGAGGCGATTATTACATCTCAGTATGAATTGGGAGGAACATTCAAATTCAACGCACCCAGAAATTCAATACCTGAAACATGACCCATCATCCAATCAAGTGCGCCAGAAAACGTACCCCTTATTCTGTACATTTGTAAACAAGTTATTTCTGGAAAGATTCTGTGAGAAGAAAACCAACCCACACACAAAAAACTGCTTGGAATATGCACCCACACTGGCTTCAATAAGCAACGTACGTTTATGGAAATCGCTAGTCAATGTGCTGGTCGACTAATGATATTGAGGAGCAAGTTTGAACTTAGACAGACTACAGAACTTATGAATTACTGTAAGCCGCAATAGAGGCCATTACATAATGTTAATCATCAGTTTGGCCAGCATTGTGTAACTCCAGGCCAGTTAAGTACAACAATTAACTTGACTGCAACCCAGAGAATTAACGCCACATAACATAAGATGCCTTTGACTTATCAACAGTTTAATTTTTTCTTTCAACCTTTCTGTAGCCCACACTTATATAAAGTATTTGTCAATTCTACTTTTACACAAATACACTCTAATACCATTTACATAAATGGCTGATAATCTGTGCAACAGTTATCTGTTACACTGAATCTTTTTGATGGCCTTTTTTTTAAATTAATACCTATAATACACACCTCGAATTTAAAAAATCTAAATATGTTTAAAATCTCCCCCAATGGCCATGCTACATCATACACAATTGTTCAGCCAAATACATATAAAACTAACCATGATGTCGGTCCATAGACAAACAAACAGACAGACAGAGAACAGTAATAATTATAGATGTCTATAACATGAGACAGCTGCCACACCTTCCAGCGCTGCCAGATCGTCCCCGGAATCCCATAAGCCACACACCCGTGGATCATCAGCGTATTGTATATGTTGATGAAGAACGCAAGTTTCTCTTCTCGACTCGCCTTGTGGATCATGATACTCATGAGTTGCTTCGACATCTGCATGTACGTCTCGAACTCAGGACACCTGCCAATGCCCGAGTAATCGATTCTCTGAAGCACAAGTCATGTACTAGTAAGCGATCAATATGACGTGTTACATAACAGCATCAAAGGTATTTCAAATAGTAGTAATCAATCTTTCTATAGCGCTCGATCAATCAGCGTTGATACAATCAACTTTATTTATCACAAATCTGCAGTCCTGAAAAAATTATACTGGATCAAAGTGCCCCTACTCTGGCCAATCCCCGAACCCATTTCGCCCCCTACCCCACCAATAAGTGCCTGGTTCTTATATCCAATACAATGTACTGTGACGGTGTGCTTTAATGTTTCACTCAACAGGTGGAGCCACCATGTAATGTATTTCACCCCGCACAACTTAACAATGACCAATTAATCAGCCCACCATTAGCCATCAGGTGTTACTTTGGTTTTCTGAAACTTTGTGCCTTGATGCGTTCATTCTCTACCATTTTTTTTAAATTCATTAAAAACAATAGCAACTATAATTACACTAAAATGATTTTTTTTATTCAATGTTAGTTATTTGCAGCAGATGGGGTAATTTCCCAATAAAGTTGATCTAACAAACATTAATATTTTAGATCCAGGCAACAGTTTTATGATATACACTTTATTTTTAATGTTAGGGATTGGTAAAATATTAATTTGAACACAAACATCTTTTCAATTCACATCTTTTCAGTAAATGAAGCTTACTCACAGCAATACTCTAGGATGGAGTATAGGCCACTAAACTGATCATCCACACCCAGTGCACTTTGATTATACTAATTAAGAAGCTCAGCCGTGTAATGTGCACATTATAACAGACCAGGATTAGGCAATGCACGTGTAACATCATCTCAGCCAATATATTCAAGTTTAGTGAATGGCCAATTCTGGTACTGGTTCTGTACATGGTAGCGTCTGTAAGAAAATTAATATATACTACAAAGATATATGTATGTGTACATATGCATGTACACCTCTATGTATACAGCTGTATATAAACTTTCTTTGTCCAGTCGCTCTCTTGGAACATTGGTATTGGATCTATACATTGGTCACTCAGAATAACTGTCTTTTACACACAGTTATTCTTAGTTGTTATTCACCTATGTGAT
Organism: Ridgeia piscesae; assembly: GCA_025642075.2. Lineage (NCBI taxonomy): Eukaryota > Metazoa > Annelida > Polychaeta > Sabellida > Siboglinidae > Ridgeia > Ridgeia piscesae. The sequence continues at coordinate 87,950 of JAODUO010000938.1, forward strand.
ATGTTATTCACACCAGTGCCACTGTGGACCAGTTACAATGATTGCCTTAATGTGAAGTTAATCAGAACCAGATTCAGTTGAAAGATTACCTTGCGATCGTATGACACATAAGTGGAGTAGATGTTTAGCAGCAGACGATGCAAGTCTTCAGCGAACTCACCCACTGTAAGCAACATTCATCTTTACAATAGGTATGGCTCTTCCAATTGTCTAAATGTCAGCAGATATTAAAAATACAAAATTGTTTGTGCACTTTTAATAATGACTACACGTTGACAAGATACACCACACTTTATCATGAGAATAATTGTTTTTATTAGCAGGAATGATTACATATTTCATCAAATTAGTATTGTATAAGCGTATGTTTTATATTATTTTAATTCAATCGGAATAGCAAACAATTCATATTTACAGTTTTTAGTTCTTAAGGCACCTTGCTAGATGAATACTAATCTACATCATTGCTTCCTATGTGTGTGCATGCGTGCGTGCGTGCGTGCGTGCGTGCTCGCTGCTTACATACTATTTTCAGATAAAGTTGTATGCAAAATTCTGACCATAAATCCAAATTACACTGGCTACACTTATGAACTCTCACACAATATTTGGTTTAATACTTATTCTGTATAATAATAAAATAACTTTTATTGCGCCTAAATTGTTGGAAACCAAACCATTATGACAATCGGGTTGGGTTGATCTATCTCAGTCAATAAATATCACACACAACACACACACACACACACACACTCACACACACACACACACACACACACACACACACACACAGTATACCTAAGTACTGCACACCCACACACACGCATGCACGCACACTCACACCCACCCACCCACACACCCACCCACACACAGACACACACACACGGTAGACCTAAGTATTGCACACCCACACTCACGCATTCATGCACACGCACACTCGCACACTCGCACACACGCACACACGCACACACGCACACACGCACACACACACACACACAATAATACAGTTTCCATAAGTAAAACCATTTCAAACGTAAGCACGACTCAAACCGGACATGACCAAAGAAGACAGTAAATCAACCTGACCTTTCTTTATGTTCCCACACACGACATACTCCCCGATGTTGAGAGCAGTGGTGTCATCATCCTCCACCAGGCGGTAGTATGCGTCGTCTGCTGTGCTGAACACATTCGTTGGAGTCAGAGACAGACTGATGCAGCGGTCAATTAGCTTCTGACCCATGTCCATAGCGGCAGACTCCTCTGTCAGAAGACAAGGCACTGGACTGAGCCACAGTTGTTTACTTCTTAGAGCCCCTCCCTTTTTGTTTGACTTTCTTAAAATTAATAGATATAAATGTCTTGAAGGTGTGCTGTTATAGTTGCCATCATTCCCACATTTTATGGGAGTCGCCCACAATATATAAGCAAAAGGTGGTTTTCCTCCAGCCCAAACTTGGGATAACGCAGTTGTCCTTCTCTCTAGAATTAGTGAGTCCGCTACAGGTTACACATTTAATTCATGTGTGGGATATTTTACTTCCCCTGGCATAGACACCTGATAGAAGGGACCACTGGCATGACATTGTTCTACTGTCAGTAAATATGTAACCATATAGTAATCAATGTTATTACTCCAAAATTATTATGTGTATCTGATTTTTTTTAAACATATCACCATTTTCATACTTGTTTAACGGAAATGTATATATTACATAAATTTCAGTTAAACAAGCTCGATGATATCCGGCATATTTATTATCTGCACAATAATTTTTTTCCTATATTAGACTGAACCATAAATTCACAAATTACATTGCATAATTTTATTTTCTGTTTTGTTCTAAAAAAAACCTTAGCCGAGTCAACCAATGAGAGGACTCGGTAGATGTGCCACTGACCCAGTCTCTTGGTGTGCATCACCCACTGGACAAAGGCCTTGCCCGAGAACGACTTCTGGTGAACACTGAACAGTCCGTCCTTGTGGTCTCGGATTAGTCCCATCTCACGCATCTGCTCCACCAGTACGTGGTACTCGTCTGGCTCACACACCAGCTCCGTCATTGAGTCTACAGAGCACATGTTAGACTCACACACCAGCTCCGTCATTGAGTCTACAGAGCACATGTTAGACTCACACACCAGCTCCGTCATTGAGTCTACAGAGCACATGTTAGACTCACACACCAGCTCCGTCATTGAGTCTACAGAGCACATGTTAGACTCACACACCAGCTCCGTCATTGAGTCTACAGAGCACATGTTAGACTCACACACCAGCTCCGTCATTGAGTCTACGGAGCACATGTTAGACTCACACACCAGCTCCGTCATCGAGTCTACAGAGCACATTTTAGACTCACACGCCAGCTCCGTCATGGAGTCTACAGAGCACATGTTAGACTCACACACCAGCTCCGTCATCGAGTCTACGGAGCACATTTTAGACTCACACGCCAGCTCCGTCATGGAGTCTACAGAGCACATTTTAGACTCACACGCCAGCTCCGTCATGGAGTCTACAGAGCACATGTTAGCCTCACACACCAGCTCCATCACCGAGTCTACGAACACACATGGGGTGAATATAGTATATTTTTAGTCATGTCGCACCATTACCAAGGCTACTCCATACATGTGGCTCACAAACAACACACTACTTTTTTATTGCTCACTTACTTTAAGTGTGTGTAGTGTGTACTATTCAGGAGATTGTTCAGTTGATGCTATTCATATGTACCTTTACCAGATAGCATGTCCAACTGGAGCCAAATGTAGCATAGAATGCCAGCCTTGAGCCAATATCAGAAACCATTGCCTAACAGTAGCTTCAACCTTGGTATGCCTAACTTGAGTGGTCAGCCCTAGACTAAGCTTCAGAACTGGCATTGCTGGACCAACATCGACCAAAAGTACGTCCCAATCTTGGCCGGCAGTACTGGCCTGATACAGCAAAATACATTGGGTTCAGTTGGAAATGCTATCCGGGAGGCCTTACGTAGGATTCGTGTGTGTAGGTCTGACAGACGAGACTCACTGGCCATGACTGCCTGCGATGGGTCAGGGGGCACGGGGGCATCCAAGGGGGCGACATTGTGCTTCACTTCATGTAAGACTTTCCCAAACTCCTCCTTGTCATCCACCTGAAGGAGAGCGTCATATGACACCTTGTGTTCACTCATCATGTCAGGTAATATCTGTATTGTCATGGGTTCACCCACTCATCCATTGACTACAGATTAACTCATGTCACCACGCACTCGTGCATTCACCCCTTTCACCCATCCGTGTCCTGTCACCTGTCCATCCACCCCCACTAACTCACCCATCCACCATCCACCCTTACTCATCCACCCACACCAACCTGGTATCCTCACCCATTCACTCACCCATCCACAGCACCCCCATTTACCTACCCACCCCATATACCCATCAATTGCCCCACCCACTCACCCATCCATCCCACACAACACTGCCCACTGACCCCTGTCACTCACCCTTCCACCGGCCACTCACCCAATGACCCACCCACTCAACCATCATCCCACCCGAACGTTATTCGTCCATCAGTCATGATTAATTTTTTCGAACCAGTCATCCATCCATTTAAGTCACGTATTTATAACAACGACATAAACTGACAGATGACTCAAGAGTCGTTACACGCCACGCCAGTTCTGGCCTCTGGGTCGCGGACAGGTACGCACCAGCGCGTGGAACTGAATGCTGCCGCCGAGGTAAATGTTGTTGAAGAACACTTGTGGCACGGAGCTCTGGCCTCGAGTGCGTGTCCGCAGTTGTTCTCGCTCGCTCGGGAACACGTCGAGGCTGACATCGCAGTAGGGCAACTGTAGCGCCTGCAGCGTGTCTTTGACGGCGACGCAGTGCGGACAGCCGATCACCGAGTACACCAATATGCGTCCCTTCAGCTCAGTCGACATCTTGGTCGAATGTCGCGTCCACCGCCGTGTCGGCAGCGGCTCCGATGGTGAGCGGTCGGCGTGACCTCGCGTTAACCCGCGCCCGTAGAGCGGTCGCTCGACACGGAGGTGTCGCCGATTTATGAATTATGCATCGATCGCGCCGCGCGCGCGGTTTACGCGGGAATCGTGACGTCAACAACCAGCCGTCGGGTCAAGGTCGCCAGTGTACCCATGGTTACAGACGCTTTCGGGCACCAGGAAATTGTGATTTTGTTCTCCTTCCATTTCACCTGGCATTAAATGTTCAGGATATAGAACGTTTGTCTTAGAGGTTTTGTGGAGATCCTGGGGAATGTATTCTAATAAAGCACAATTATGTGAGACTGAGCAATTATGAATTATGTAGACCTTACTCGGTGGTGTTCCCAGTTCCAACCAAGACCCTGTCCCAAGTATATTTTAACTCTGGTTTATGAGTAGCCTGAACAGACTATACTTTAATAATTGTGATGATTTTCGTTGTAAAAAAAAATTGAAATCGTGTATCGTAGGAAAATAAGTTGCTACAGTGGTGCCATCTAGCGAGTGAACACACATATATAGAATCTTTGGATTCTTTACTCCACGCAGCCCATTTTGGAGTTCTGCAGTGCCGCACATTGCAAGGTGGTGTGAATTTGAAAAATATTACGAAGTAAAACAAATTTATTGTGTAAAAACAAGTGCAATAAGTTATGATTAAAAGCAGTTATCAATGCTAGTCTGAAGTGGGCTGGAGCCACAATTTGAGAAACTTGTTGAAATAGCTGTAGTATGGGTATTATTTCTGAGAAGATTCCAGGTTCTTATAATAACTATATCTAGGAGTCTAGAGTAAGAGTATGCACTGAATACATATAAAATGTTGCTAACAACTGTTCTGTTACATCATCATATAATTATGTAAGACAGTCCACTTTAAGATTAAAGAGTTCAGATTAACTGTAGGATTTGCATATAATTATGCAAGGTCATGAGCCACCATTCCAAGGATGTCACAGTTCACTCTACACAATCAAGGAACATGTCACAAAATGGCAAAGTCAGTTTTAGGAAATTTGTTGACTTTATTAACAAACAAAATTAAGGTTCATAGGTTTAATGTCTATGTACATGAAACCAAAATGCAAAGCAACCACAACTGACACATGAATTGGCAGCATAATCCCTCAAATGGAACGAGGACAGTGCACAAGCTATACAGCTAAACCGAGGAGCTGTCACATCTAGCAGTAGCCAGTCACTTGCAGCAACATTGCACCCGATTATACGACGACTCTGAAGACTACTGCCTCCATTAAGAGTCAGGTTTTATCAATACAGTGCAGTTTACAAGTGATCAACACAGTAATATGACGAATGTCAATATTGGTAAGCACGCATGAATTAACATTAAAGTGAGGTGAATTGGTCGATACATATTGCTTTCCTTCCAATATATACAGTTTGATATACCTACACTTGGAACAGAATTGTAGTTATCGCTTCAGCATAAATTTTTATTTCTTACTGGTCAAAAAACAGTTCCCGGTGATGTCTTCAAATCACTCCAGGGCTTGTCACACTAGGAAGCTGGGGGGGGTTGCGCATTTCACCGAATAAATATGATACACATCAACCTTACAAAACAACTCATCTGTCTCTCAAGTATATCACCACAGAACTAACGAACATAGCACAAGACAAAACCAGTCTTACAAAGGCCACGCCAAGTTATAGCATGGGCAACTAGTTTCAAATTAAACCTCTGATATGCTGGAACGTCAAGCGGCCATTATCTTCATGCTGGCCAGTTTTGCCAATTTATTTACCAAACGTCTAAGTTTTTCAAAACTCCTCTTACAGAGAAACCCCAGAAGCATGTTGCTGAAAATGTCTCAAAATTGTAATCCGAGTGGATAATTTTGTTGTTACATAGATATAGAATGTCATTTGAACATGAAAGTGAACTGACCAGCAATGCATATAAAGCTATTTATGTTAATATTAAGTTTGAACCATGCCTTCAAGATAACTATTATGCATAGTTAGACGGTGGTTGTCTTGTGCAGCAGTGCTAAATACCAAGTTTCCCTAACAAGGGGCTCAACAAGGGGTGAGAGGTCAGGAGACATGGAGCTCAGCTATGACAAGGGTCAGTAAGTTATCTCGCATTCTTCTGCTACACACATACATATATATATGAAAGCAAATCATGTGGTACATAACACACTCCGTATGGTTTAAATACAAGACCCACAGCATAAAAATAAACATGTTGCCATATAAAAGCTACATCGAGGTTTGCCAGAATCTATTCAGTTCCGCAATGCGCCGTCCTGTCTGCAAGACAACTTTACAAGAAATATTCTCTGGCCAGAGTTGGACCCTTTCTGCTATACACAAGTCTCATCCGTTATCGGCATATCTTCTCATCAGACATGAATATTTGCTAATAATTAACACGTTATGACTTCTTAATACATGTGTTTATCGCCACAGAATAGCTCATCTAACGTATCGGTTTGTTGACACGAGTGCACTGAGCACCCTCTGATGGGGGGGGGGGCGATCCCATTTCGCCGTATGTATCCCCAAAGCGACGCATGATGGGTATTTCAGGTTGCCACACTGGAAAACAGGTACACGGCCGTCACATGCATACACCTGACTAAATTCACCACAAACAAGACCCTAATATATGCAGTGAACTATCTTCACATTCAAGTGGTTGACAGAGGCATGTAACGACAGGATATTGCAGTATGCAAAAGACTTGAGACGTGTGTTTGGAGGTGGCCTGTGTCGACAGATGACTGTCCGGGTGAAGGCATGGATGACCCCTGTCAGTGGACAGCACTGACCACTCGGACGTAGTGCTGTGACACCTGCATGCTACAAACAACAGACCATTAGGATGAAAGATGGTCTTGTAAGTACGCAAAGTCCAATAAAACACAATTCAAACAAGCAAGTGTTATGATACAAAATTGCTATTGGTGTCAACTTACACTGACATGTTTCCTCTCTAAATGACGCAATGGTAGCAATTTATTTTCCCCATGTCGTATGGTTACATCCAAACTATGTCCCTCCTATGTACTGCAATCAGCAGTCTTGTGACAACCCCTATGGCTGCATGCATGCACACCCTTATAAGTAACACTTTGAAATCTCTTATAAAATCAACAGACATACTTGATCTTAATACACATGGCACAAACACTGACCTGTAGTTACAAAATGATGCCCACCAAGGGATATACAAATATTTGTTCAGGGTACATACATTTTAATATGATCAAATTGTTTGTTTTACACATTCATCCTGTCCATAATGTTCATCATCGGGACTACATAACCACTAGCAGACATGAAGCAATACAACCTACCTGTGATATTAACAACATTTGGACCGTGGTTCCTGTTTGTGCATGTCTACTCGCGGGTTGTTACTGTGGCCCTCTGTGTCCTTGCCAGGCGTCTGTAACAAGCACATCAACCATTCGTTACAAGTACACCAACCGCCAGCCAGTTACAACAAGCACATCAACCACTGTTACAACAAGCACATCAACCACCTGTTACAACAAACACATCAACCACCGGTTATAACAAGCACATCAACCACCTGTTACATCAAGCACATCAACCACCTGTTACAACAAGCACATCAACCACCAGTTACAACAAGCACATCAACCACCTGTTACAACAAGCACATCAACCACCTGTTACAACAAGCATATCAACCACCTGTTACAACAAACACATCAACCACCTGTTACAACAAGGACACAAACCACCTGTTAACACATCAACCACCTGTTACAACAAGCACATCAATCACCCATTACAACAAACACATCATGACATCAACCATCTGTTACAACAAACACATCATGACATCAACCATCTGTTACAACAAGCACATCAATCAACCATTACAACAAGCACATCAACCACCTGTTACAAGGTAACAGTAATGGCATGTTTTAAATAATAAAAAATTATTACCAACCTTATTTAAAATGGCTTGCGCTAGATCCATAAACGCCTTCTCAACGTTAATATTTGTCTTTGCACTCGTTTCTAAGAATGGGATTGCATGTTCACGTGCAATCTGCAACAAGAGAACACCTAATATTATCTGTACTCAAATGCAAACAATAGACTGCTGAAAAATCATCACAAACAGAACACAGCCTAATCAAAGACACAACAAACAAGATTTGTTAGGCAATAAACCATAAACAGGGTTATTAAAATTCATCATTAGAGCAAGGGAACACCAAATATTTAAGTGGGAAGCGCAATAACAAATAAATATAAATTATCTTTGTTACAACAGGTAGCCAATTCGTAATTTTAAGTAATGAGCAGCCTATTCTACATTCTATCCAGGCAGCAAAACACCAAGTATGCTTGCTAGTGTTCAGCTAAGTTTTGATTCAAAAAGTTGCTGTAACAGTAATTTTGTTATGTTTCCTGATGTACGTGTTTGACTTACAGTTTCTCCCTTCTCCTTAGGTACTTGTCTCTTGTCTTCCATGTCACATTTGTTACCCAGGATCATCTTCACAACGTCTTCATTTGCGTGCTAGAAACAGAACGTGTTCAATAAGACCGGTTTATCAGCAGTGTGGCCTGCCAACTCCCACAATGCACCAGACGTTTTTTCACAAGCACATATTCACCGTTACTATATTTAGTGTCTAAATTAACAGGTAATCAAATTACCCACAAAATACACAGTAGTCACTAGTAAAAGAAATCCAGTATAAAATTACTTCACAACATTTATAAAACTGAATCACATTCGAGAGCACAAAATTCAGAGTCAAAAATATATACAAATTGCTTTCTGATTTTAGCGTTACTACAAAATACATTACACACAGCCACTTGACCCGAACGAGACATTTAATTGCTTGACACACTCACGTCATCGATATTGCGTATCCACTTTGAGATATTGTCAAACGTCTTTGCGCTTGTAATGTCATACACCAGCATGATGCCCATGGCCCCCCTGTAGTAGGACGTTGTGATTGTGTGGAAGCGCTCCTGGCCCGCTGTGTCCCTGGCAACGAAAACAACACAAGAAATTATTACACGACTAAAGTAACTCATTAAACGCATAAGCCGTGATTCATCCGCACAGTGGATCCTTGCCAAAATGATGCCCACGTTTTTTTACATGTGTTCCGTTGATGCATATGAAAATGTATGAATCTGAATTTTTGTTCTTTTTGCAGAATCCAGACACAACTTGATTTTGCAATTATATCTAAAATTGTGTCTACATTCTACATGACTCTATTAAGTACATCATATATAATTCCAGACACATTTCCCAATATTACAGCATAGCATTTTAGTCCCAGATAACACACTGGTTTACTCTAATGAGAATTGATGGCACTTGATGTGTGTTATTGCTCCTCCTGATGTGAGCTATGAACTTGACTGGTAAAGCCATAAACCAACTAATACTCAGGTCCAATCAAAGATAACATGCAGAATGGGGCCACATCCTGTACAATCAATACATAACTAGTGTTTCCCCTGCTACATGATGAGCGAAGTGGGCTGCCTCAATGGTTTTCTAAGCAACTTCGCTCAAAATATGCTAAAACTGCCACGTCAGAGAAGTATTTCCTATATCCCTGCTCAGTCCGCTGACTATTTACAACCCATGTTACAAGCACTATAAGCTTTATGCAGAGACCCGTCGACCCATCACTTGGAAGGGACAAAATATAAGTTGGGAAAAGGTCTTTAAAAATCATAGATACTGTCAATATGCCTTGAAAGTGAGTTTGTAGTTTATTTCAGCCATTTTCAGGTCATAAAACATACCTAAAGAGGCTTACAAGTACGTGTATGAGTTAACATCCACGTGTCCACCAAAAAGTGTCACTGACAAATATTTTCTTCAAAACGTCCTAACACACATTTACATGCCACTTGTATTGTTCATTCGGAGAGCATATATTCACGAGTATGTTGTTTATTTATAACTACTGCATTTTTTGTATATATTAGTTTTGTTTTATTATTCAATTTATTGACATAAATGCTTGAGTGAGCTACATGACACATCCCAATATGGGTGCCATATTTTTCGGTTCCCACGATGTCAAATATTTGGTGAATAAATATTGGCTGATGATATACATTTGTCTAGCTCTGTTTATTTAGTTTTTATATGACAAAAAAAATTATCTGTCACTGGATATATTAAGATAACTCACTGACTGCGGAAACAGATGTGACAAATCTGATTTTTATTAAACTAACCCAATTTGAAATAAATTTCTATACCCTGGGTCATTTAAAAGCGTAATATTTTATAAATTTACCAACACAGATTATGTTTTCAGTTGATCTATGTGACTGTATGATACCTACGCATAACGAGTGCATGAAAGCCATCAATACTTGCACACAGCAAAGTAACATCAACAGGAAACCACTCAGTGACTGCCTGTGAGTCAGTGCAGAAAATGTGAAATGTCATTATGTGATACATGGCACAGTAAAAATAACTATGACTAATAACTTGAGACTGCCATCACACAGAAAATCTGTGTGCTGGCAGTCTCGAGTTATTATGTATGTATATATATATATATATATATATATATATATATATTATATATGACAGAATCAATAGTCATACTTAAGATACTACAATATTTTAAACTATAAAAGCTTATTTCGCTACATGTATAGGGACGGAATACATGATGTCCAACTCAGAACTTACCATATCTGCAGCTTTATTTTCTTTCCGCCTAATTCCACTGTCTTGATTTTGAAATCAATCCCTGAAAAGAAACAGCAGTAAGTATTGCGCACATTTGGAATATACATGTGCTAAAAAGGGAAAGCATAAGGGCAATTCTAACATGACCCATGTTACACATTGAGAATAATTATGCAAAATATAAATTTTTCTTCCATATTATTTCAAATGTTTCAATTTTGCCGGTGCAAGTGCAAAACTGCTAATTGAAAACATACATTACTGGTCTACAGTTTCTATCAGTAAGTATAGACAGTTTCTTAAATAAACGTGACATTACACGAAAAGGACATGGAAATATTTGATTGAATTTTCTTACATGGTTATTCTGTAGTATTTGTATTGTATAATAAATTCATTTTTTTGCATTTTCAATAGTTAAGATGTGTTGTTAGATAACCAAGTTTCAGGAATTTGAAATAAAATACAGATACAGTCATCGTGGAGAGAACAATTGTTTTTTGGGATTATCTTCCACAAGTTGAAACTTGCTTAAGAAATACTTGCGTCAACCCAAAAGTAAGGACTTTTTTCTTTTAGATGCCATGCCATCTCTGCAATATCATGCCTAATGGTTACATCTTTTGCACAATTGTAAATTGTTAGGACAGGTAAAATTTCCGGGCATGGACACCATACGAAAACCATGACTGGCAAAAATGTTAGCCCTGAATGCAACAAGTGGATGCAAATGACCTACTCCCTTTATGCAGAATCAACTTTTGGCCATTTAAAAGTCTTGGGAGATGTGTGTGCATGTGTAGTACTAACTACTGCCTGGGATGAGGAAAAGGGTTGGCTTCAGGATAAAAAAATGTTGGCCATGCAAGTTAAAAGATTACTTGCTGTTTCATGACAACCATGTCAAAAGACTGGGCAACTAGTTCTAATTTTTGCCCACCCAAACTGATATCAGCCTCTCTAAATGACATGTGGATGTGTCTCTAGATAAAGCTGTAAATGTAACATGAAGAATATCTCTGGAGCCAACATGGTTTCCATATGAACTTTTGAAAGCATTGAAACTGGGAGTCTGTTTTCATATCATTACAGTACTCTCTATCAATCATGGTGTTATTCAACTACCTGGTTGGTATGGGTGTCCAGTAAGTACTTCAGCGAATCAACGACAGGTTTTACATTTCTGTGTGGGACCTTTTACTTCCCCTGACAGCCTGGCAGAGATGGCAGTTAGAATGGGAGCCCTGACAACTTCTAACATGCCACTGCCAAGATATTGACAATATTATAGTGGCTACAAAATTGCGCATGTTTTGGAACAGCCCAATCACTACCTGGCAGCCCCAAAGTTCAAAACTGGGTTCCCCAGTACACAATAATTATTATATTCTCTAGTGTAACCGTTCGACCACTGTGCTCCACTCAAGTCAAGGTATGATGTGGTAAACTGCACTGCCAGATCAATGAAAATACAGTGGTCAATTGCTAGACGACAAATAACACAAAACCGACATCATCATCCATATAGGCTGCGTTTAGAAATTTAGTAATAGCAATGGCAGTACAGGATTGGCACTCACTGCCACGGAATTGCGCGACGCATGAACTTCGGAATACCTAAACTTCGCTGTTTAGTTACGGGTACACCACATCTAAATCAAGGGTAGACTGTTGTAAATATTTCTCAAATCAGTGAAACATGAAAATAGTATGTCTTACAAACATAAATGTTATTTACCAAGGCAACGAATGAATACGTATTTGCAATGTATTTAAACTACAACCATGCCTAAGATTAAGAAGACAAGTTGAAGTTAAGAAGATGGAAAAGCTCCCGCCAGCGACAGCTTTTCGGAGAATTATACCATTTAAAAATCATAGCTACCTACCTATGGTAGAAATGAAGGTTGTGTTAAAGGCATCATCGGAAAACCTAAATAGTAAACATGTTTTTCCAACTCCCGAATCACCTATTAACAGCAATTTAAACAACAAATCGTAAGTCTTCTTCGCCATTATCCTGCCCTTAGGCTGAGGCTCTCTGTCAATATGGCGGCATATCACCTGATACCTTAGTCTACTTTTAAAATAACATTTTACAAAACATTTATTACGACGTGCAATATTTTATTTTTCTTGCAACTAAGATATTTGATATTTAATTGAAAAAATAATGTTCCTTAAACAACCCCAAACAACATGCCATGCGCATAGCATTAATTATAAAAACAAAGTAGCGTATGGCATGAATCAAGGTAGATGAGTCACCGAAGCCTGCCACCTGGCGGCAAATATAACACGAGGAACGCCCCCAAACCGTTGCCATAATCTCGAAAAGGTGACGCCACAATCGCAGTTCAAACAAATGGCGCCATCTGGCGGAAATATAAGGATTCCTAAAACCTGGTTTTCCAGCGCATTCAGTGACTCATCCCCCAATATTGAGAACAATAATGAACGTCATGTTACGGAAAAAACTCAACATCCCCGCATCCCCTCGTCTTTCTTACACCATTAGGATTAGCCGACCAAAAGCGGAGAAATTGACGTCACAGTGGTAGACCTACTTCTCTGGAATTCTTACTTCTCTATAGAATCCAGGCTTCCAGCAGCTCGATCGTGTATGAATATTGTGCGTGCGTGTGAGTGGTCGAGTGCATGAGTGAGTGAGTGAGTGAGTGAGTGAGTGAGTGAGTGAGTGAGTGAGTGAGTGAGTATTTCTGTCAAGGGCGACCCCACAGACACAGTGTCCTTTAATAGAGCATGTCTGACTGACTATATGCATGAGCAATGGAAATAAGGATAAATAGGCAAGTAAATAAATGCCAAAAACCTAAATATTACTATACTACTATTTCAAAACTGCACATGGATATAATATACCGAAAGCGGCCTGTTAGAATCGCGGGCTACTCAGAGGCCCAGGTCGTAATAGTCGCAATGCCTGAGCGTGTATAAGCATTACGTAAAGTACGTATTATTACATCAATGTAAAAGAGTTAAATAGAGCCGTTAATACACCCGGCCTAGGCCTATAGATTATGTTACGATCGTGCTGCTGTAGTTCATCAGTTTTACTGCAAGCCCTTTCAATCGGCGTGCCGTGATGCAGTCCGTGTAGTGAGCCGCTTAGCCAGAACAGAACAGAACAGAACAGATACGTGTAGGCTATAACAGCCGTTTTCAACCTAGGCAGGTATATGTCATTTTCCTCGGTCAACCTCGCCCTGAATGTATTAGTCAATGCGACAAACATGTTTTCGACCGCATTTCACTGGAACGAGCTTTCTTGGAACCGTCAGAAGGCAAGACTTCTTCTAAGAACATGCATGGACGAGGAAGTTGCTGGAATGTCTTGCTCGATGTTTGCAACAAACGGGTTTGAAATCCACTTGTAAGAAGCTGCTTGCTCATCTGTGCATTCAGGAAAAGCTGTTGAATTTGTCCAATAAGATGACAGATGCTTAGTAATATAATACTGACATTGAATGACACCGAATTCCACAATTCTCTCCTGAATGAATGCATGCACGCATCCGTTCAAAGATGTCGGCGGTTCTTGAATAGGCCACGTTTTCCTCAGTTTTAACTTTCTTTTGAATGTTTCAATACGTCCATGCTGGTGTTTTTTGCACCTTACACAGTAGTATTGAGTGTGTTTGTTTATTTGTTTGTTTGTTTCACTGACTATGTCAGCAAAACAGCTGCATTAATTAAGCAAAAGTTTTCTCATCACTAAGGTCGCCATGGTGGTCAGGCCTCCTCTTGGAGAGGAAGACAAAACTCCTGTAGTACCGCCTATGGCCGATTCACTGTAAATGCACTGCTATATTATTATGCATATTATGGACTATGGCAATCGTAGAATATAATTAATTATTTACGTTATTACATTATCTGGCAAATTATTACATTATCAGGCAGGATTTTTTTTAACATTATCTGTCAAACTGTATAACATTATCAGTCAGCAAGTTTATTACAGTCATTATCGGGTGATGTTATTATATTATCAGGCAGTTATTACGTTATCAGGTGTTTTTATTACATTATCGGGCAGTTTTTATGTTAACAGGCGATTATAGTACATTAGTAGTTGTAAATTACAGTATTATCGTAGTATGTTATATATATATATAATTTATATATATATTTATATATACATATATCATTTTTATTTAACACATATAAATTTCATTAGTATATGTAATAGATATGATATACATATATTATATATATATATATATATATATATATATATATATATATATATATATGTATATGTATATGTATATGTATATTATATATATATATATATAGAGAGAGAGAGAGAGAGAGAGAGAGAGGAGAGAGAGAGAGAGAGAGAGAGAGAGAGAGAGAGAGAGAGAGAGAGAGAGAGAGAGAGAGAGAGAGAGAGAGAGAGAGAGAGTGCACGTGTACCACAACAATAACGCATTTTATTACACAGTAGATGGCAGCACTATTTATACTAGTGTTTACTTGTAGTAATGGCCCAGTCGAACCAAAGTTCGGGAACTCTCGCTGTCGGTGAAAATGGTGACGACTGGTACGTGAATTCATTCTGTAGCAATAGGTATTAACAGAGTGACGAATATTTTACCAGACTACTTCTGAATTTACGTGGTTGACCTCAGTTGTGAAATTAACGCATGGGCGTGTCCAAAATGCAGTCACCTCGCTGGTCGCTACGTAAGCGAAATCCCGTTTACGCCATAGACCTAGCGCGCAGTTGCAACGCGAAAGTTGTCAGGGAAATACGCATATGTTTCGGTGGAACAAACCTGTCACACAATATATCCTGGAATAGAGCAAACACTCACTGCAGATAATACATTTCTAGTTGTACATATGATCTAGTTTCTTTTCGACGATCGTTGTGACTCACACGCACGGCTCACTGACACGCACGCGTTATATCCGTATTTGTTTCATAGCTACCCAGAAGAGGGCGTCACCTGTTGTCATTTTATGATACCTTATTGCATCGCCGTAGTGTACGTCCCATTGTTGGACAATTCCTCTAGCCACGGGCGTCGATCGGTGGGGGACGGTGGGGGGACGCGTCCCCCCTTTTCAGCGTGGGGGACAGCATAGGAATTGCCCCCCCATTTTTCAGTTCAGAGAAAAAAGTGGGTATATAACTTGACTCACCACTCCCCTGTCTTAAAAGCCGCTACATAGTACTAGTAGCTCGACAATAACCTCGCGATATGCAGTTCCGACAACCCATTAGAAAATCGACTAGATAAATTGCTTGGCTGGCCATAGCTGCACCTTGTCATTCTATGAATCAGGCAACCAGTTATAGGTCCTCAATCTACCCTTCAAAATTACGGTCATTGGGGACGGGCCACGGCCCCGATGGCTATTCCACTGTTGATAGAAAAATTATGATCATAAGACACGCTGTAGCGCTTTCATTTTTCCGGCGTTATAAACGTTCCGATTTACGTTTCTACGCATGCGCGTTAAATGTAAAACCATCAATGTGCAGCGAAAGAACAAAGCATTTATGATATAAATGTTACGGGTTGTTCTTTAGGGTGTATATAACATCTCAGCAAAGTTATTTGTCGCATATAGGCAAATAGGTTTTGAAGCATGTTTTTCACGCAAGCGTATATCACGTGACTGTAGTGCGCCATAATCCGTGACAGTGATTTAAACAAATGTAATATTTTATTGTATTGAACGGAATTTTAAGCAACTCTTCACAGTGATCACTACAGGGGAGTTCGTTTTGCTGCACAATGATGATTTTACATTTATCGCGCATGCGCAGAAACGTCAATCGGAAAGTTTACGCATCTACACTTTTTGTGTAGGTATATTGTAATCACTTAAATACATCTGCCCTCTGCCCTCTGCCCTCTGCCCTCTGCCCTCTGCCCTCTGCCCTCTGCCCTCTGCCCTCTGCCCTCTGCCCTCTGCCCTCTGCCCTCTGCCCTCTGCCCTCTGCGATGGATATTAGAAGATTCTCTACTGCTATACGACGCCAAACGGAGGCTCTGTTGCAAGTAGGGGACGTCGAAGTTGCCGATGAAGCTGTTGGAGAGAAAACATGGAGATACAGTACACCACAAGCAACGTTGCCCATCCTGCCGTCGGTGCCGTACCAGCCAAGGGACGTCGGCTGCATACCAGTGCAACGCCTCGCTAAGCGAACACTGTCTTTCCAGCGCACGTGGTTTGAAAGCTACCCGTGGCTTTACTTCGACGCTGACCTTGGCGGAGTGCTCTGTTTTACATGTGATAAAGCAGCAAGTTTTGACTTGGCCGGCATGGCGCGCTGTTCCGAGAACACATTCATTTCGAAGGGTTTTTTCAACTGGAAGAAAGCAATTGAGAAATTCAAAAACCAACAAAAGACATCTGCGCACATGATTTCTCATGGCAACCTGAGATTCCGGTCTTCCAACACCAACGTTCACGCGCAGTTGAGTGCGCACCACATGGAAGAGCAACGTAAGGTACGCAACGCTCTGATGAAGATTGTGACGACCCTGCAATACCTCACGCAGCAGACGCAAACGCTTCCGTGACTTGTTGTATAGTATGTGGAAGTAGCAACACACCAAGAAGGTCACATCTTAGATGTAATTATCGCTCGCACTTATTCCTGTGTGGTTGACACTGTCGTGGCTGACCTCATTTCAGATCACTGTGCGGTACATCGCCGCATTGCAATGCGCAAACCTCCTTTTCGAAGAGAACTAAAGACCTACCGCGATGGAGGTTGTCCAGGTTGACCGTCGACCGGGAAATCTTCACGAACCAAAGAGACATTGTTAAGAAGATGCTTTATACTGCCAAGTCCGAGTTCTAAGCCAACCAAATTAAGGACCAGGCTGGCAACCCAAAAGCCCTTTTCCGGACAGTGGGTTCTCTTTTGCACACAAAACGACTGCCAGCATTGCCTAGTGAATACCTGGGCCAATTGCTAGATGAACTCAGCACCTCTATTTCATAGACAAAGTTGATATCATCAGACGCGACCTTGATAACGCTGGCAATTGCGTAGCTATGCGTCCCGATGAGCCCTGTGGTATTTCCTCGTATCTGTCATCGTTCATGCCTACCATAACTGACGAGATCACCAAATTGGTCAGCAAATCAGCCTGCAAATCGTGCATGTTGGATCCGATTCCTACTCATCTGCTGAAGGCCAACACCAGTCATCGCTGATATTGTGAACGTGTCGATTGCGACAGGAGTTTTCCCTTCCGCCTTTAAAAAGATTCTCGTAACTCCGTTCCTGAAGAAAACAACGCTTGATGCAAGCGACGTTAAGACCTATCGTCCAGTGTCAAACCTGTGTTTGTGTCCAAAATCGTAGAGAAGGTCGGTTGCTCTCCGTTTCTCTAAACATTTGTTAGACAACGATCTATATAAGCAAATGCAATATGCTTATCGTCCAAACCACAGCACAGAGACAACACTGCTGAGAGTACGCAATGATTTGCCCTGTATTCTAGATGAGCGCAAGGCTGCCATACTAGTGCTACTAGATCTATCGGCAGCATTCGATACGATCGCTCACACAATCATGTTAACCCGCCTCAGAGATCGGTTTGGAATAACTGCAACATGTCTTGCATGGTTTGATTCGTATTTGGTGAATCGAAGCCAAAGTATTCAAATGCACGGCAGAATATCCGCGGAACGTCCAGTGGTGTTCGGCGTTCCGCAAGGTTCCGTTCTCGGCCCGCTCATGTTTATTTGCTCCACTGCTCCACTCGGTGATATCGCACGTCGACACGGGATAAACGTTCACCTATATGCTGATGACACCCAACTGTATCTCACGTTCAGTCCGCACTCAGACGAAGACACAATCCAGGCAGTCACGCGTATCCAAGATTTTGTCGCAGAATTACAAGATTGGATGAATATAAATAAACTTAAATTCAATGCTACAAAGACCGACATTATTGTGATGTGCGCGCCACATATAAAGATCAATCTTTCTATGCCGCACACAGAACTTGATGATACCGTTGTGCCAGTGTCCACCGTTGCCAAGAACATTGGCGTTTTCTTCGATGATGCTCTAAGCATGAATAACCAAGTGCAGAACATTTGTCGCGTAACCAATTTCCATATCCATCGTATTGGAAAAATCCGAAATCTTCTCGATCGGAAAACAACAGAAATTATGATTCATACTTACGTTACGTCTCGCCTTGACAACTGCCTGCTAGACGGCATTTCCGACCATCTTCTTACCAAACTCCAAAGAGTACAAAAAAGCTGCTGCCCGGCTCATAAAAAAACCCACGAAGAAACACGACCACATCACTGCTGTTTTAATCGATCTTCACTGGCTTCCTATGTTTGATAGATCGAGTACAAACTGTTACTGTTGACGTTTCGAAGGTTTCATGGACTAGCTGCATCATACATAACCGACTTACTAATTCCTTACGAACCGACCCGTGCGCTACGCTCCGCGGACGCTCACCTACAGGAAGTTCCACGATGCAGACTACGTACGCAGGGAGAAAAGGCATTTTCGAGTGCTGCTCCACGCCTCTGGAACAATCTGCCGCTTGCCATGCGGGCCACAGACTCCCTCAGTTCTTTCAAGAAGCAACTGAAGACATTTCTGTTTAAAAGAGCGTTTTCACTTTAAAAGAACAATTTTATAATATCCGAATATTTTTAATATGTACTTTTTATCAACTATTTTATTATTATTTCTTATTGTAATATAATTAACTATTATTTATTTTTAATATCTACTATTTTTAATATCTACTATTTATCAACTATTTTATTATTTATTTATTTATTTTTAATATCTACTACTTTTAGTAGTATTATTTATTTATATTGAATTTTTTACTGATCTATTTATTTTACAACTACGCCTCTATTTTAATTTTAAGGTAATCTGTAAAGTGTAATGCGCCTCTGAATGGTTTTATTGCTAGAGGCATGGCGTAGACAAATACTGTTATTTATTATTATTTATTATGATTAGCAATACGCGGCGAAGAGGCAAGCGACGGCAACTTCGCAAAGTTGTTAGAGCTGCGGAGCGGCGATGACGACGTGCTAAACAGGTGGCTGACGCGTACAGCCTCTTACACCAGCGTTACGGCTCAAAACGAGTTGCTGAAGGTCATGGCACACATGGTGCTGCGAGGTATTTGTAAGAACGTTGGCCATTTTGGGGTAATTGTCGATGGCACCCAAGACGTGCAAGGCGATATGTAGACGATGCATACCATGTTCACGAGGACTTCCTCGGCCTATACAGCGTATCTGAGACGACTGGTGCCAGCCTCAGCAACATGTCACAAGACGCACTGCTCAGGCTCAACCTCCCCATGACGCACATGAGAGCGCAAACCTATGACGGAGCCAGCAACATGTCGGGCAAATACCAGGGTTGCCATGCTCTGATGAAGACGGTACAACCACTGGCGCACTACACGCATTGCGGTGCACACATCACGCACCTGATCTGAGCGAAGGCCATCGAGAGTGCACCATTCCTCCGCGATGCTCAGAACCTGGTGCAGGAACTGGGCGTCTTCTACAATTCATCGGGCAAATTCAAGGAAGTGTACCTAGATGAGCACGTCACGGACGACAATCCTGCCCCTTCATCTCTGAAGCCGCTCTGTCCGACTCGCTGGCTGTCACGTGGGGTTGCCATTAGGGCCGTCCTCGGCAACTTCGCGGACATGCTGGGGGAACTTGGTGAGGCATCGTCTACATTTGGTATCAGCACAGCAGCGAGGGCTAACGTCATCCATCGCCTCTTGTCTTCTGCGAAATGTGTATTTGGACTCATGGCGTCTCTCCCGGTGATCGAGTGCCTCGAAAACTCCAATACAGTGCTACAAAGTGCGGAGACAACTGTTGCCGGGATGTTAGCTGCTGCGTCTGTTGTTCGCAACACCTTCGTCAACTACGGCGTGACCTTGACATGGAGTTCCACGCGATCTTTGTGCCTGCAACTGACAAGACTCAACAGCTAAACATTGAGCCACTCTCCTTGCCACGCCAACGGAAGATTCCGCGACGATATGACGACGGCGACGAACCACACGCGCACACCAGCACTGAACAATTCTTCCGTGTGCAATTCTTGGCAGCAGTTGACAGTATTCTGGCTAACATCGACGCTTTCTTCACATCTACGGACTTGACCTCGTACAAGGTGTTGTCCGACATGCTGACCAGCGGAGTTGTAGACGAAGACGTTGTTTCCCGATGCCCGGAACTCTCAGAGTCACTACGACAGGAGCTGACCTTCTTCTGCCGACAGTACGAGCACTCCAGTGTGGACAAAGTGCGTCTCACGTTTCGCGACATGGTCCCAGAGGTGCGAATTTGTTTCCACAAGTGGCAACCCTGCTTCGTCTGCTTCTGGTGTCGCCTGCAAGTTCGTGCTCTGCCGAGCGTTCGTTCAGCGCACTTCGCCGGATGAAACCGTGGCTCCGGAGCACGATGACTCAGCAGCGTCTCAACCATGTGATGGTCTGTCATGTGCACAGAACTCGTCTTGCCGAGTGCTCACCACGAGACATTGCAGCCGAGTTCGTGGACGGATCGAGTGATACGAGGCGCAGTGTATTTGGCCGGTTTTAAAACACCGTCGACTATAGTTGAGGCAATGCCGTCTGTGATGCCATTGCTCTAGCTGATTCGTGACGCATTGTCTAACACATTTATAGATACACTTTATATGCCCTGGCAAATATTGCAGATATGATTACTGTCTGTGTGGTGTGATTATGTGCTTGTGTGCTTGTGTATTCATCGGTGCAATATTGTGCAACTTTCGTAACCATGTACACAGCATCAACTGTTACGTGTTTGTAAAAATGGACGGTATGGTAGCGTCACATTATTTGCAGCCACATATTAGATTCAGTAGGCCTAGCTCTGACTTTAGCTTACACATGGCGATACGTTACTCATTGTACAGTGTACAGTTCGGTACCGTTACAACAGCGACACTAGTGCACCTGTTTATAGAGTTACTGATTTCTTGATTCCATGACATTGGAACCTGAGCAACGGGGTCACCAAAACAAAAATGTCTAGTTTTTACTTGTGCTGGAATTAAAGATTTCACTAATGAAATGATATTGTTTGTCCATACCTTTCTACAATCATAGATTCATATATACGTAGACAACATAATTAGTTTAAATACCCTACAATAAACGCCTTTGTTTATTTTAGAATTAGCAACAATAAATAAATTAGTTTTATAATTACCAAAACTTTGTCGCTAAACTGTCGTATAATATATATATATATATATATATATATATATATATATATATATATATATATATATATATATATTATGTACTTACATACATGTATATGTATATATTAAATCAACTGATCCACCCACTTTTAAGACCGGATGGACGCCCCTGCCTCTAGCTAGCTGTCTTCTTGTTTTCATGTAATTTTCGCGTTACAACCAACGTAGGGTTTATTATGATGTTTATTTAATTATCTATAAAAGGGGTGACTGTGGTATGTTGCGTTTATATAACGCATTCGTGCGCCGAGTCGAACTATACAACGCGGATGCAATTCCGCCTATTCAGTGGGATTCACTGGCCACAGAGTATAAGAAAGCGAAGTTGTATGAACCGTGTCAGTGCCGACAAATAAGCGTAGATGTGAATGACATCAATGACATGCGATGGCGCCTCTTTGGCCATTTCTTACATTTGGACGAGATTTAATGAGTCGACAAACCAAGCAATGTCGTCCTACTTACAAACGGATGGATTCCTTGGTTATCGCGACCGACCCACAACAAGCCTCCCCAGGACCCACAACAACGACATGCAGCAGATCGACCTGGGCCGACAGCTGCATCGGATCGCTATAAAGGAAATTATGTGGCGCAAACTACACAGAACAATGTAAGAGAAGCGTTGTAAGCGGCCGTAGGATGATGTGCTCGCACAAACTGGCTGCTGAACACTTTACACTTGTAATAATAATAATTATTATTATTATGATATAGTTTGTACCTACCCATCGAATCTAAACACGTGTATTATTTTTCGTTTTCACTAAGATTCCAATAACAGACGAACAAAACGTGCTTTACGATTCTTTCACACAACAATTAGTCTCGTTTTTAATTCGTGGTACGCAAAGCCATTGGGTGGATTTGCTAGCCTGAAAGAACGTTCCGCGTTTTCACGTTCTGTTTCTCTTACGTAATAAATAAGCCACGTTCAAGCAACGTCACAACGTTTCCTGCCCCGACGCGTCGTAGCAACGTGTCGGAGCAGACGACGGCGACGCCGCGAGGATGGAGCGGGTGTTGCGCTTAGCGGCGCGAGTCGTCTCGGCGAACAAGTCTGTGGCCACGCGAACACCGCCGACACTGACAGTCCCGTGTGTGACGACCGCGACAAAGCTGTGTCCATCGTTACGTCACGTCCACTGTGATCGCCAGCGGCTCTCGGGCACCGGTCAACAGCTTAATCGCCGCTTCGTCATTCGCCTTCACTCAACGTAGTGGTCACTTTGTATTATGCGCGCACACGCGCAAACGCGCGCACGCGCGTACGAACACACACGCACACGCACACGCACACGCACACGCACACGCACACGCACACGCACACGCACACGCACACGCACACGCACACGCACACACACACACACACACACACACACACACACATTATTACATTACGCCTACATTGTCCACTACCATTACCTTTTATGTAATGTTTCGTCTTCACACGTGTGACATTTCGCTATCGTGTGACATTTCGCTACCACGAGGACAGCATGAAGGTTAATTAATACCCAACGAGAACCTCCCGAGAATTACCAGTGTAGGCCTATGTATACAATCTCAACGTTTCATCATCATCACTACGATGCGTGTTGTCGTCTTATTTGAGACATAAAGTGTTTCTGCAGTGCACGACCGACTCGCGACGACGATGACGTCACCGGAGTACTCGGCGGTCTTGGCCGCCTGGCGATTACAGACGAGGGTGACGTAATCCCAGAACCGTTGGTGGCGCCACTGTTTCGTCCGCTGCCGCCCGCAGACTACACGTGCGTCGCTTTCGACCTCGAGACGACGGGCCTAGGTTAGTGTACCTCCACCATTCTTATAACACATATCAGTACGATTTCAGTACCGCCTATATCATGTGAACCATGCCGAATAGGCATGTAGGCCTATATGCCTGTTACGTTGTTGGCACAATTAGCTAATATGAACACATATATGTTGTTGGACATACACAGAGTTTTCTTGAATTCTGCCTTCATCTGTGCTGTCTGGTTACGAAGGTCCAATAAGAATTCTCAACAGTTTGCACAACTCACCCTCGGCAGTGTTGAGGTTAGCACGTCCGCCCGGCACGACGGCGCCCCGAGCTCAGTACCAGGTGCAGACAGTGCTGGTATATCTGACTCTCGACACTGGGAACTGTGTGCCCCTCGTCACTCGGAGATAATGTTTAAATCTCGGTCACGTCTCTGTTTGGGACGTAAACGAGCCACCGAGGACGACAAGCACCCGGACAGTGACCATTCTCAGTGCCAGCAGAGGAAGGTTGACTTGGAACCAATGCACTAAAATGACTGACAAATTGAAAGAACCGTCTTAAGATCATAACACTGTTGTAAATAAATGCGTACGTTAAATTGAACGGTGCCTAATGCTGAAAACAACTGGAACTGTTGACCAAGAACTGTCGGTTGGTGGAAACTGACTGTGGCGTCTCGCCTTGCAGCTTATGACGTGGGCCACAGCATTGGCATTGCCTGACACAGACGACTGTCTAACCTGAATCTCCTCTCATGTCTCTGTTCAACATAGTTCAATGTGTTCTGTCGCGTTGTTTGCAGGTACGAACGCGGAGATTACGCAGCTGGCTGCGATGTACAGAGAGAACACCTTCAACCGATACGTTCTCCCGGAGGGTGAGATCACCCCTGAAGCCAGCCGAGTGACAAAACTGACCAAGCGAGACGGTCACCTGTACCATGACGAGGAACCAGTGGACACGGTCGACTTAACGCAATGTTTGACCGAATTCTTCGAGTTTCTGTCCAGTCTCGAGAAACCGATACTCCTCTACGGCCACAACGCTCGGCGCTTCGACTGTCCACTCCTGGTCACTGCCCTCACACGGACAGACTTGGTCAGTTCTTTCAGCAGGATCGTCAGCGGCTTTAGCGACACGCTGAGGGCATTCCAGAGCGTGATTCCCGGGCAGAAGTCGTACAAGCAGGAAGACCTCGTCAGGACAATTCTGAATAGGACTTACGGAGCTCACGATGCACTGGAGGATGTGCGCGCGCTGCAGGATCTCTACCGGAAGGTCACTAACGACGACGTCATGCGTCAGCACAGCTTTGGTGTTGCGGACATCCAGCACTTGTGTAGAAACCAGGTCAGCAACAGACTCAAAATGGCGTCTCTAGCAGGAATGATTGGAGACGGGGTCATCTCGAAATATATGGCGGAGAAGATAGCATCGGCCGGCTTGTCTCGAGACGATTTGGTCAGTCGCTATGACGTCAGCGGCGGGGAAGGCGTCTTGCAGCTGTTGTCCGCGAAGGTCAACGGCAAACCAAGAGTCACGAAACACGAAAAAACACTGCGTAATATCGTCGCTTACCTCGAGGAAAACGCCAAAGAAACAAAGCAATGATAGTTGCAAACTTTTTCAAATGCTTTTTAGATATTTGTTTTTAATTTCTTCCTGATTGTTATATCGATCCACGTGGGTCTGTGTTAAACACGGCTCTGTGAAGTTGATGACAATCCGGTGTCAGGTTTGATTGGATTAATCCACGTCTTTCGTGGCGTTATTTCTCGTTTTTTAACTTATTGTCTGAAAAAATAAGATAAGGGGTCGTCCGCAAACATTTGCAATTACTTATTAATATAGAGGGTACTAATGTTCATACCCCCTCCCCTCAGTTAACACTTTAAAGTGTCAGTAATATTTAGATTGAAAGTCACGTGGCGGTGAAACAACCTTCTTCATGGTTACGTTTAGTTGCATTTATTCACTGTATTTTAGTAACACAGCCTTTTATGAAAAAGTTTAAAAAAACCAAAACCGCTATATTGGAGCGTTGTTTCTAGTTTTATGTCCTTATACAACATTAATGAATTTAAAATTGTATGGCAAATTGTTCTTTTTTGAACCTTTCCCGCAGTAGTTTATCATGTTATGGTATAATCAGGATCTTTCGCTATGGAATGTAACTGTTGATTTTGCCGTCGTGTGAAAAATCTATATTTTGCTTTTTAAAACATTTGCTTTGTAACCGAGAAACCTCTTTTGGGACGGCGGTATTGTGGAATCATCTCCCTTTTTTACAAATATTTTACTCCATGTTAAGAGGAACCTATGGAACATTGCCGTTTTATTGGGCATTTTGTGACGTTTGCATCGGAATGCGCACTTTTATGGAGAATGTTTCCATGTTTGTAACGAAACATATAGCTCACTTGTTGCCAAATATTAATTTTGGTCGTTTGAATATGATATATATGTGCAGTTGTATAGCTTTCCACTAAAATGGAGTCTTAAATATTTATAATGTCCATTTTTAGATATGCCTAATTATGAAACAGTTGAGCCATTCTGACACGATCGTATTAATAAAGCTAATAATGTATAACTACAAATAAACTAGTCGGTGGTTTACTAGAATAACCTTGTTGATTATACCAAATTCAACTGATATTTGCATAGAACCGTTGGCGTCACTGTTTCCTACTTTTTCCCAGGTTTCTAGTCGTCGAACAAGAAGTTATGAAATTCAGTAAGCCCATTTTATTCTGTTGGTAAACCGGTTGCTAGCATTTGTAAGGATATGCCATAACATATGTTGTCTTTATGTATGCTGTGATGTTTAGTACCCACACTCCAATAGCCAGTACAGAAGTTTACGATGTAAATAATCGCCGAATTTGCTTTATCGCTTTAACTTGAAGAAAAAACCCCGTTACGTCCGCCCGGTTCACGGTGTGTTACTATCATCGTCGTTCGTGCATACAAAGGAGTAATCCAGTTTCAAAATCGTAGGGAATATGAGAAACCACTAAGTGAGTCTAACTATTCGCATTACTTACATGTCATGCAAAACTAGAGCTTCGCGTACCATAAGCAACGGCACTGTTCGGCATTTGTTTTTGCAAATGCAGATTGTATGAAACAATGTATACGTAGGCCTATGAAACAATGTATACGTAGGCCCTACAGTGTGGTTGACGACAGTGTTATACGATAACTGCAGGTTTGTATTTAAAAGATGGACAATCTCGTAATACAACGGTGATTGGTCAATAATAAAAATGGTGCTTACGTCATGTTATAAAATCACATGGTAGTCACGTATTGTTGGTTTTGTCCATTTGTTTATTGGGTACTAGCCGAGTTGTTCAGCGCGCTTGTGGGAAAGGCATTTACCCGCGCTAATAGTTTGAAAATGCCAGAACTATGCGAAGGTCGCATGCTCATACGGACGATGAGTTAAGCGATGACGATGTTATTTATTGAAATCTTTAGCCCCCTATTTCTCCAACCCCAGGATGACGTTTGAAAACAAATCTAAATCTGTCAGCCCTCCCAGTGGATCACCTAGATGAGTTTCTGTTCACTGCTTTACTCTGTCATCATTCAGCCAGATCTGTAGGCAGGAAGCTAGGCACGGAGGCGCACCACTTTCTATTAACGTAACACAGTTGGTATTGGGAAACTTTGTGTTCACGAGTGCGTTTTCCACGAGTGCGTTTTGACAGACCCATTAGCCAACCTGTAACCTTGTCTGGGATACAGTCCGTTCTCAGTGACGTGGTCTTGACTAAGTTCAAACACTGACTTAATTTTTATCTGAAGAATACCATCATTCTTAGTGCTCAACGTTGTCAGAGGTATATGCGCCAGCTTAATTACTATGCTCTTACGCTCTCTGTGCCCGGTATCAAGTTCCGTCAAAATACAGTACAATCAGTGAAGGCGAAGCAAAATCGCTTCATTTCGGATGTCATTGTTCTGACAAATCGTTGTAACCGCGACTGTCACTCACTCACTCACTCACTCACTCACTCACTCACTCACTCACTCACTCACTCACTCACATACTCACTCAGTCACTCACTCACTCAGTCAGTCACTCACTCACTCACTCACTCACTCACTCATGTCTTACTCAACGGTCCATCGCCATGTTCCTTTAGGGTGGCCCTGTCATCAACTATACAGCTCTCTTCTGCTGAATGCCATTGAATAGTCGACACATATTCCGTCGCCACTTCCAAATTTTATTATCTGTCTTGTCAGAGGTCATTAGCAATTAAGACTGGCTGACCACAGGATAAACAAAACGTGTATTTCGGCACCACTGCCGAACTACAAAAGCGACATACCTTCTAGAACAGCTATTGGTTCAAATTCTTTGGCCAAATGTGATCACCAACGAAGAGCTTCGTCACAAAACACACATCTCCGTTGATTTTCAAATGGACGTTTGACCTTCTCAATTACCAACCAAGGACAACTTTGATACGAGTGTTATTTAGTTATTGCATATTGTGTACTTCATCTTGATGTCTGAAAGTAACTTTTAATGTCCTATTCCTTCATTTCATGCAGAGGCGAGTGTGCCGGCCTGTTTTGAACACTCAGCTCGTCCGGGACAGAAAATCCGACGGTGAGCACCCACTGCGGCATCCAGCTCGCCAGGAACACGATCGTCACGATGAATAGCAACACGACATTTTTGTAGGTCTTTGTTTGCGCGTTTGCAGCCACGCTGTGGACAACTGCCCGACGCGCTGGTTTCGTTATGTCGGAAGCGGCCGATGTGTCGTTATATGCAGCCTCCGTTGAGACGGTCGATGGTCCCGGGACAGGAGATCGAACGACACCGTCGACGTCTGATATTGGTTTCATCCGCGCGTTGACATTTGAAAGTCCACCTTCGGGTAGACGCGATTGGTTAGGGACCGCAACGCGGTTTATGCACAGTCTCGATGTCTTTACTTTAAGTAACGCAGCCGCTATCAACGTGTAACAGGTTGTCATTATCAAGAGACATATGAGGAGTACGCACACTTTTGAGACACTGTCGACTTGTTTGTATTCCTTTAGTCTAGCCACGGTCTTCACAGTTGCGTATGTGACCGCAGCGACGGCAATTCCAACGAGCGCCACCTTCGCTCGGCGCGCGTCTGTGCTGAACGAATGCGGACGTTTGACGGCGATAAGACGCTCAATGGACACAAACACCAGAAGGAACATCGAGAAGACAACCGACAGCACGGTGATACAGCGAAATGCTAACGTTGGCACGTGACCGACAACGCCAATTCTGAGAACAATTCCGCAAACACAGACGGCCGAGTCGGCAAGAGCCAGTGCAAACATATACACCCTTGTCTACGTCGTCATTACTCGCACATAGACGGCGAGCACCAGTACGTTGCCCGGTAGCCCGAGCACACACGCGGTCAGCAGGGCAACGCTGTGAGAATCGTGTCTGTAAGTTCTGCTGTTCTCAGCCAAATCCACGCTGTCGTTCGTGACGTTTTGAAGACCATCGGATTCGTTGGTGGAGATTACAGTGTTGCTCCACATTGTTTGGCGGCTTGCTTGCAATCGGTGGTCAAAACTGTGTCATATGCGTATGACATCAGTTCAACAGACGCATGACAGTATACTGGTAAACCAGTTTGTATTATATAATATGTTCCGACTTCAAGTATTAAGCAACGTTAAAGTTTATGCTACAATTGTTGTACAGTCGTGCAAAACAAGAAAAAAATGATGTATGTATACTTAGCTGAAACTCTATAGTGTTTACGAAGAAGATGTTTTTATTGTTTATCGCAACATGTCTTGTGTTTACCACAGCGAAGGCTTTATACTTCAATTTGAGTTACAACAACACTTTCACTTCCAATAGAACAACTGCTGCAGCAGCAGAAACAACAACAACAGCAGCAATAACAGCAGCAGCAATAACAGCAGCAGCAATAACAGCAATGGCGGCAGAACCAAAAAGTAAGCATACAAATACATGTCTTAAAATATGAAATTCTCAAGAGGTTACGAATGCCTTTTCTTATTGTTCGTTATTGAGAATATGCAAATACACAAACCGTTCTTCCTAAATCTATGACACTTGCAAACGTCGATTTGATTCCCGTGAGTAGATCCAGCGCACTCCCGCAGCTGGACTACACTAGACGTCTCCCGTGAACAACCGTCGCGTAGCACACTGAATCTGCGATTAGGACTCTTGCCGTTGAGGAAAACGTGCCTGGTGAAGTCAGAAATATCTACGGTCATGTTAGCGCAGTACCTGACTCAAGATTTAGTGTCGTATATAGTGCAGTGCTGCTGTTGGCACGAAACTATACACCATCTCCGGACAGTTATTGCGCATATGTGGCCTCCTGGTGAGTTGCAACGGAGAGATTGCGAAGAGGTAATCAGTGGCATTACATCACTCCTTTGGAAACGGACACGTTGAATGGGTCACGCGAGTGCAGAAAATGCCAATGCGTAGCGTACACAGAACACGTACAAGAAGACAATTAAAGAACATTAATGCTGTATTACTACAGGTGTTACTGCGCGTTATGGATCTATTCGCTTCGCAGGACATATACTAATAACGTTTCCCCTATCCGTTGACTAAAGGTTACTGTCAAACTTGGGCCGTAGGAATGACAGTAACGCCAATATCAATTTGAAAAAAAGGCGATGGCGCTCCCATGTCACGTCCATGTTCTTATGTACTTGTGAAACATGGATCCTCTCAACATATTTTTTAAAAAGGATTTCAGGTTTGGGAATCCAGTTATTTCGAAAGACCTTGCGCTTATCATACGAAGACCATGCTCGCAACAAGACCAAATAAACCATCGGACCATAGAAAGACCTCAATACAACGGTCAAGAAGCGCGAGCTGAAGTAGTACGACGGTATTGTAAGGTACGATACAACGGTCAAGAAGCGCGAGCTGAAGTAGTACGACGGTATTGTAAGGTACGATACAACGGTCAAGAAGCGCGACTGAAGTAGTACGCCGGTATTGTAAGGTACGATACAACGGTCAAGAAGCGCGAGCTGAAGTAGTACGACGGTATTGCAAGTTACGATACAACGGTCAAGAAGCGCGAGCTGAAGTAGTACGACGGTATTGCAAGGTACGATACAACGGTCAAGAAGCGCGAGCTGAAGTAGTACGACGGTATTGTAAGGTACGATACAACGGTCAAGAAGCGCGAGCTGAAGTAGTACGACGGTATTGCAAGTTACGATACAACGGTCAAGAAGCGCGAGCTGAAGTAGTACGACGGTATTGCAAGGTACGATACAACGGTCAAGAAGCGCGAGCTGAAGTAGTACGACGGTATTGAAAGATACGATACAACGGTCAAGAAGCGCGAGCTGAAGTAGTACGACGGTATTGTAAGGTACGATACAACGGTCAAGAAGCGCGAGCTGAAGTAGTACGACGGTATTGAAAGATACGATACAACGGTCAAGAACCGCGAGCTGAAGTAGTACGACGATATTGTAAGGTACGATACAACGGTCAAGAAGCGCGAGCTGAAGTAAGTACGACGGTATTGTAAGGTACGATACAACGGTCAAGAAGCGCGAGCTGAAGTAGTACGACGGTATTGTAAGGAGATACAACGGTCAAGAAGCGCGAGCTGAAGTAAATACGACGGTATTGAAGGTACGATACAAGGTCAAGAAGCGCGAGCTGAAGTAGTACGACGGTATTGTAAGGGGACGATCAAGGTCAAGAAGCGCGAGCTGAAGTAGTACGACGGTATTGAAAGATACGATAAACGGTCAAGAAGCGCGAGCTGAAGTAGTACGGGATTGTAAGGTACGATACAACGGTCAAGAAGGGATTAAGTAGTACGAGGTATTGTAAGTACGATACAACGGTCAAGAAGCGCGAGCTGAAGTAGTACGACGGTATTGAAAGATACGATACAACGGTCAAGAAGCGCGAGCTGAAGTAGTACGACGGTATTGTAAGGTACGATACAACGGTCAAGAAGCGCGAGCTGTAGTAGTACGACGGTATTGAAAGGTACGATACAACGGTCAAGAAGCGCGAGCTGAAGTAGTACGACGGTATTGTAAGGTACGATACAACGGTCAAGAAGCGCGAGCTGAAGTAGTACGACGGTATTGAAAGATACGATACAACGGTCAAGAAGCGCGAGCTGAAGTAGTACGACGGTATTGCAAGGTACGATACAACGGTCAAGAAGCGCGAGCTGAAGTAGTACGACGGTATTGTAAGGTACGATACAACGGTCAAGAAGCGCGAGCTGAAGTAGTACGACGGTATTGCAAGGTACGATACAACGGTCAAGAAGCGCGAGCTGAAGTAGTACGACGGTATTGTAAGGTACGATACAACGGTCAAGAAGCGCGAGCTGAAGTAGTACGACGGTATTGCAAGGTACGATACAACGGTCAAGAAGCGCCAGCTGAAGTAGTACGACGGTATTGTAAGGTACGATACAACGGTCAAGAAGCGCCAGCTGAAGTAGTACGACGGTATTGTAAGGTACGATACAACGGTCAAGAAGCGCCAGCTGAAGCAGTACGACGGTATTGCAAGGTACGATACAACGGTCAAGAAGCGCCAGCTGAAGTAGTACGCCGGTATTGTAAGGTACGATACAACGGTCAAGAAGCGCCAGCTGAAGCAGTACGACGGTATTGCAAGGTACGATACAACGGTCAAGAAGGCAGCTGAAGAGTACGACGGTATTGAAGGTACGATACAACGGTCAAGAAGCGCGAGCTGAAGTAGTACGACGGTATTGCAAGGTACGATACAACGGTCAAGAAGCGCAGCTAAGTAACGACGGTATTGTAAGGTACGATACAACGGTCAAGAAGCGCGAGCTGAAGTAGTACGACGGTATTGAAAGATACGATACAACGGTCAAGAAGCGCGAGCTGAAGTAGTACGACGGTATTGAAAGATACGATACAACGGTCAAGAAGCGCGAGCTGAAGTAGTACGACGGTATTGAAAGATACGATACAACGGTCAAGAAGCGCGAGCTGAAGTAGTACGACGGTATTGTAAGGTACGATACAACGGTCAAGAAGCGCGAGCTGAAGTAGTACGCCGGTATTGTAAGGTACGATACAACGGTCAAGAAGCGCGAGCTGAAGTAGTACGACGGTATTGTAGGCGATACAACGGTCAAGAAGCGCGAGCTGAGTAGTACGACGGTATTGAAAGGTACGATACAACGGTCAAGAAGCGCGAGCTGAAGTAGTACGACGGTATTGAAAGATACGATACAACGGTCAAGAAGCGCGAGCTGAAGTAGTACGACGGTATTGAAAGATACGATACAACGGTCAAGAAGCGCGAGCTGAAGTAGTACGACGGTATTGTAAGGTACGATACAACGGTCAAGAAGCGCGAGCTGAAGTAGTACGCCGGTATTGTAAGGTACGATACAACGGTCAAGAAGCGCGAGCTGAAGTAGTACGACGGTATTGTAAGGTACGATACAACGGTCAAGAAGCGCGAGCTGAAGTAGTACGACGGTATTGAAAAGATACAACGGTCAAGAAGCGCGAGCTGAAGTAGTAGACGGTATTGCAAGGTACGATACAACGGTCAAGAACGCGAGCTGAGTAGTACGCCGGTATTGTAAGGTACGATACAACGGTCAAGAAGCGCGAGCTGAAGTAGTACGACGGTATTGTAAGGTACGATACAACGGTCAAGAAGCGCGAGCTGTAGTAGTACGACGGTATTGAAAGGTACGATACAACGGTCAAGAAGCGCGAGCTGAAGTAGTACGACGGTATTGTAAGGTACGATACAACGGTCAAGAAGCGCGAGCTGAAGTAGTACGACGGTATTGCAAGGTACGATACAACGGTCAAGAAGCGCGAGCTGAAGTAGTACGACGGTATTGTAAGGTACGATACAACGGTCAAGAAGCGCCAGCTGAAGTAGTACGACGGTATTGTAAGGTACGATACAACGGTCAAGAAGCGCCAGCTGAAGCAGTACGACGGTATTGCAAGGTACGATACAACGGTCAAGAAGCGCCAGCTGAAGTAGTACGCCGGATATTGTAAGGTACGATACAACGGTCAAGAAGCGCCAGCTGAAGCAGTACGACGGTATTGCAAGGTACGATACAACGGTCAAGAAGCGCCAGCTGAAGTAGTACGACGGTATTGTAAGGTACGATACAACGGTCAAGAAGCGCGAGCTGAAGTAGTACGACGGTATTGCAAGGTACGATACAACGGTCAAGAAGCGCCAGCTGAAGTAGTACGACGGTATTGTAAGGTACGATACAACGGTCAATGAGCGCGAGCTGAAGTAGTACGACGGTATTGAAAGATACGATACAACGGTCAAGAAGCGCGAGCTGAAGTAGTACGACGGTATTGAAAGATACGATACAACGGTCAAGAAGCGCGAGCTGAAGTAGTACGACGGTATTGAAAGATACGATACAACGGTCAAGAAGCGCGAGCTGAAGTAGTACGACGGTATTGAAAGATACGATACAACGGTCAAGAAGCGCGAGCTGAAGTAGTACGCCGTATTGTAAGGTACGATACAACGGTCAAGAAGGCGAGTTTTAAGTAAAGTACGACGGTATTTAAGGTACGATACAACGGTCAAGAAGCGCGAGCTGAAGAGTACGACGGTATTGAAAAGGGACGATACAACGGTCAAGAAGCGCGAGCTGAATAGTACGACGGTATTGAAAGATACGATACAACGGTCAAGAAGCGCGAGCTGAGTAGTACGACGGTATTGAAAGATACGATAAACGGTCAAGAAGCGCGAGCTGAAGTAGTACGACGGTATTGAAAGATACGATACAACGGTCAAGAAGCGCGAGCTGAAGTAGTACGACGGTATTGAAAGTACGATACAACGGTCAAGAAGCGCGAGCTGAAGTAGTACGACGGTATTGTAAGGTACGATACAACGGTCAAGAAGCGCGAGCTGAAGTAGTACGACGGTATTGAAGGTACGATACAACGGTCAAGAAGCGCGAGCTGAAGTAGTACGACGGTATTGAAAGTACGATACAACGGTCAAGAAGCGCGAGCTGTAGTAGTACGACGGTATTGAAAGGTACGATACAACGGTCAAGAAGCGCGAGCTGAAGTAGTACGACGGTATTGAAAGATACGATACAACGGTCAAGAAGCGCGAGCTGTAGTAGTACGACGGTATTGAAAGATACGATACAACGGTCAAGAAGCGCGAGCTGAAGTAGTACGACGGTATTGAAAGGTACGATACAACGGTCAAGAAGCGCGAGCTGAAGTAGTACGACGGTATTGAAAAGGGACGATACAACGGTCAAGAAGCGCGAGCTGAAGTAGTACGACGGTATTGAAGGTACGATACAACGGTCAAGAAGCGCGAGCTGAAGTAGTACGACGGTATTGTAAGGTACGATACAACGGTCAAGAAGCGCGAGCTGAAGTAGTACGCCCGGGATTGAAAGGATACGATACAACGGTCAAGAAGCGCGAGCTGAAGTAGTGACGGTATTGCAAGGTACGATACAAGGTCGAAGCGCGAGCTGAGTAGTCGACGGTATTGAAAGATACGATACAACGGTCAAGAAGCGCGAGCTGAAGTAGTACGACGGTATTGAAGGTACGATACAACGGTCAAGAAGCGCGAGCTGAAGTAGTACGCCCGGGATTGTAAGGTACGATACAACGGTCAAGAAGCGCGAGCTGAAGTAGTACGCCCGGGATTGTAAGGTACGATACAACGGTCAAGAAGCGCAGCTGAAGTAGTACGACGGTATTGAAAGTACGATACAACGGTCAAGAAGCGCAGCTGAAGTAGTACGACGGTATTGTAGGTACGATACAACGGTCAAGAAGCGCGAGCTGAAATAGTACGACGGTATTGAAAGGTACGATACAACGGTCAAGAAGCGCGAGCTGAAGTAGTACGACGGTATTGTAAGGTACGATACAACGGTCAAGAAGCGCGAGCTGAGTAGTACGAGGTATTGTAAGGACGATACAACGGTCAAGAAGCGCGAGCTGAGTATACGCCGGTATTGTAAGGTACGATACAACGGGGAAGCGCGAGCTGAAGTAGTACGACGGTATTGAAGGTACGATACAACGGTCAAGAAGCGCGAGCTGAAATAGTACGACGGTATTTTAAGGTACGATACAACGGTCAAGAAGCGCGAGCTGAGTAGTACGACGGTATTGAAGGTACGATACAACGGTCAAGAAGCGCGAGCTGAAGTAGTACGACGGTATTGTAAGGTACGATACAACGGTCAAGAAGCGCGAGCTGTAGTAGTACGACGGTATTGAAAAGGGACGATACAACGGTCAAGAAGCGCGAGCTGAAATAGTACGACGGTATTGAAGGTACGATACAACGGTCAAGAAGCGCGAGCTGAAGTAGTACGACGGTATTGTAAGGTACGATACAACGGTCAAGAAGCGCGAGCTGAAGTAGTACGACGGTATTGTAAGGTACGATACAACGGTCAAGAAGCGCGAGCTGAAGTAGTACGACGGTATTGTGGGACGATACAACGTCAAGAAACGCGATAAGTAGTAGACGTATTGTGGACGTACAACGGCGGCGGAGCGAAGTAGTCCGGTATTGCAAGGTACGGTAGGAAGATGCGCAGAGAGAGATGTCATGGTCATTGCAAGGCCGGTATTGTCAATGGTTGGATGAGTCTTTCACTGCTCAATGTTTGCTCAATCTTGATTTAGGTGTCCACCGCGCAGGCGCACACAACTGTTTCGGATAGCCTGTTTCAAGGCTTTGTAGTTCTATTAAACAAACGGTTAGCACCTGAGTTCTAACCGATACCTCAATCAATCGTTTACTCTGGCCACGCGTGTTGTTTACCGACTGAACAAGGTGGTTCGGAAAAGGTAGACAAAAGAAGAGGTGGCAAGACAGTACCCATGAGTGAACACGGATCAAGGTCGCCGTCACCCAAGGGGATGTGAAAACAGGGAAACATGGGGGAAACGGCCGTCAGTGGCGCCCCAAAGATCCTTACGGGTCATGGGACAAGCTGAAGGTCCATTGTGATAGCGGAAACCAAGGAACCACAATGTGACGTCACCAAATGTCTGAAGTGGCGGCATTTCCTATCTATGACGTCATGACTTTACATTATTAATTTTCATTTACAAAGAAAAAAACCACTGCGTGCGATGAGGACCCTACAAGAGATGACGTTTTGGTGAGTGAATGAACATGCCATTAAATAATATTACTAACATTGTTACAACACGGTTAATAAGGGTTTGCTGGTAATGTAACTGCTACAACAAATGTTGTTAACGTCACAAAAAATGAAATACAAATGCACACTGTGACGAATATATTGGATGCTACAGTGTATAGATATATAGGTTATTGTGTCAATGATATGACTGAACTACTACATGCGATGTCTATGACATTGTCACTAAAATGTAATGGCCACTTGACCCGTTGGTTACAGGTTGCAGTTGATAGTGTAATTGTAAAATGAAAAAATAAACACATGGAAAATATGTTTACAGATGTTTTTGTTGTGCAGGATATTGAAAAATTACATGGAGGGGGATGGGGAAATAAAAACACAAGACGCAATGAAAAATTACATGAATTCATTTGCTGAAGAAGACACATCCACAATGGTAAGTGTATGACATGAGTGTGTGTAAATGGGAGCAGCCGTATGTGAGTGTATGGGACTGGACTGTTACTATGGTTGGTAAGACCAAATAAGCACTACGGAAAAATGCCGCATGTAATGTAACATGTTTGTTGATGACACATGTGTTTCATTTCAGTTCTTTCAGAAGGTGCTTAGGCGTCTTTTCCCTAAGGTGAACGTGAGACGTGTGCAGCATACGATATATGGAAACGATAACAATCAACGGACTACTACAAGTAAGTTAATTTATATTGAACATATTTAATGCATCAAATATGTCTTGGTTTATCATGACGAGTTAATTTAACAACATCAGTTATTCATTCTTACAAGAGCAATCGATGAGGTTTTCTTACAATACTGTAATAGTGTAAGTGACACAAACAAAGGCAATGCAAATATCAGCCGTCACACACAGACCCATCCAACAGGTCAAACAACACAAGTCATAGAAGGTATAAAACACACGAATTCAAAGTAATGATTACACACTGCAGGAACATGCGCAGCAACAACAATAAACACAATTTCAAAGCATTTTCAACATTTATGACCACGCAACATTATTGTATTGAATGTAACTTCAGTAGCACTATATGTACAAAAGTCCACATACAACCGACATAAATTAGTACCCATAACAAAATGTAATTTGTTCTCCAGGGATATACACTGTTTTAGTTAAACGCCAAGCACCGCCCACTGCAGAAGATTTGGGAGAGGCCCTAGCGCGCAATGGTTGGGCACCTATCGCCAACCACATGTACTGTAAAGTTCTGTATCATGTGAACAACACACCGTGTACTTTAACCATAGATGGCGACATGTATGAAATACATATTCGGGATGACACTGTTCCGTTAGACCAATGGGGCTTCCCTGATGCCATCACTACACAAGTCGTGTATGCACTAACAACGTTTCTTAGCGTTGTTCAACTGTGTTACGGCGTGCCGATTGGCCGTGACGCAATCACCCCTAGCAAATCGACAAACATACGTGTGCACAATGGTTTGCAGTACATTCAGCACATTCGCTGCCCTGTTGTTATGCCGCTTCTGAACAAGGAAACATCCTGCCAGGTCTGCAGAAGATTATATGGCAACCGCATTTTAGCGGCATCCAAAGCGGTAACATCACCAGAGGTGAGTCGTATAATTCCTTCATCATACATTTGTATGTTATATGTTCAATAACATAAATGTCATGACATTTTATTTACACAACATTATCTATCAGTATCGGTTCATAGCAAGGTCGCTTTATCGTGCGATATCTTATTATGAATGTCATCACAAACACCACACATGAGTTACCGTTCATGTTTACACATACGCTAACGGTGCACCCCAGTATTGTACTCTTATGTGCGTAGCGTACCGTCGACATTAAAGAACTGCTACAACGGCAAGCCCCCAACCTCGGCGATGAGTGCATTGACGTCATAACATCAATGATTAACAACAGCACCGTCTCACGACAGGGACGACGATGGGAACGATCTGTTCTCCAGTTCGCTCTCGGTCTGTGGAATCGCTCTCCTGCTGCTTACGAAGATGCGACGAATACAGGCGCACTACTCCTTCCATCCGTCAGGCTGCTACAGTACTATAAGAATTCGATCGATCAACAACCAGGTGGGTGCACTACACAATGAACTGTTTGCTCAACAAACAGTACACATATTCAGACGCATCGAACCTCGTTACGTACAACGTCATCAATGCTTGTTGTCTATACTGTGACATTGGTGCGCACGTGTCTGAAACAGTGAAACACACAGTCTTCACTACCCATGAATCCCTGCGTAACAACAGCTCCATTAAACATAAATGTGTTTGCAGGTTTCATGCACGATGTCTTCAGTTGGATGACAGCAACTGCAAATGAAAAGAAAGTACCAGAATGTGGCAGGCAAGGAGGGATAATATTTGACGAGATGTCTATTCAGCGTGATCTTCAACTGGATTCACGTGCAGGTGAAACGAGGTTGTCCGGCTCGGTAAACATGGGAAAGGAAGGAAACGATCTGGACAGGTGTCATGGTGTGCATGAGAAAAATGAAAAATCAACAACACAATATTAGCAGCAAATGTTTTGCAAATGGAATTTTTAGGATTCTCTGGATTTGTATTCCCATTTGCGCACTTCGCCACCGTCGGTGTTCAAGCACACCATCTGGTGTGCTTGTTCTGGAAGGCCATTGGTTATCTGTACGATTATGGTTTTCATGTTCATTTTTGCTTATTCGATGGGGCCAGCGCCAATCGGTCATTCCTGAAGCTGTTGTTTCATCCACTGAAACCCCTTGACACCAGCATGACAATTGACAACTTACATGTTATGGGTGAAACAGTAGTTTTAGGAATGGACGTTAAGCATGTTATAAAACGTATACGTAATAATATTTTCAACAGCGGCATTACGTCGCTTTGTACAAGACATCTCCACTGGAAGGGATTTCCAATCACCTGGGACCACTGGCGCTGTGCATTTAACTGGGATATGACGTGTAATCCAGAGATGACCCGACTCCACCATAAGTTAACAAAAGAACATATCTTCCTTAACACGGTCTAAAAATGAGAAATCATTTAGCTGAGGAATACCTGAACAGCGCCATGTGGTCCCTGATGAAGAACTATGCTGACACTCTGTGTGAAGGGCAAAGGAAGTGTCTAACGGGTACTTTGAAATTTCTATCCATCACCAGTGATTTGATTTCTTTCGTCAACAACGATTCTCCTGTCGTTCATTTAGCTGACAGCAGATTCTCTACCCTTGAAGTAACAATGTCATTTTTCTCTGACTGGGAAACTGAGGTCCTAAGCAATACATGTCTTGACCACGCCACAAAAAAAGTTACCTCATGTCCCAAGAAACAAGGGAAGATGTTATGTTTTCCTGTACGAGTTTGCGAGAAATTTTGAAGAAACGTATTACATCTGGCAGCTCAGTTATGCCATCACGTATTAACACTGATATAGTGGAGAATTTCTTTTCGCAACAAAGATCGCAGAAACATGGTTCCAATACGAATCCGACGTATCTACAATATTCGAAAGGCGTGAATTCTGTGTTGCTTGGTAGAAGCAGTCAGAGGAGATCAAAGAAGTCGAATCCTGGCTTAAAAGGAGCTGTCCCTTATAATTTTTCTTGCAACGAACCTTTGCGTAAACGGTCCAAACGTTCTGAGGTGTAACTGTTTGAAATGTTACAAACACGCAAATTTTCCAATTT
This sequence comes from Ridgeia piscesae, assembly GCA_025642075.2. Taxonomy (NCBI): domain Eukaryota; kingdom Metazoa; phylum Annelida; class Polychaeta; order Sabellida; family Siboglinidae; genus Ridgeia; species Ridgeia piscesae. The sequence continues at coordinate 128,658 of JAODUO010000938.1, forward strand.
CATACATGTTTGCGCTAAACTTGGTGATTTGTTCTTAGTTAAACCTTTACGATCATACATTATAAATACGTTAACGTACATGTCATTGTTAATCGGTGAGAAAACATTTCGGGCACTTGAACGGTAGTTCGTCATTTTCAGCACGTGCTACCAACATGTCAGTGCTCAGGTTGCTGCACGATTGATGCAGCCAGCGTTGACATCTACTGCATTGTATCCAATTTTGTGCTAAGAAAGAAATTCAGACAATTACCAATACAATGATATATGGTTTGTTACAGTGATCGATGAAATATTACATTAACATATGTAGGTGTTGTTTTTAGTGTGACATAGCGATGTCTGTTGTGTACCGTTTTATCTACATTTTCACAAGGTAATAATAAATGTAAATATAATGTAATTAAGTAAATTTTAAGTAGGGTATTTTCATTTCACTCACAAATTACATTATTAATATACCAGTCATTCAAATAACTACCTGACGTTATATCTTACGATGGTGTACATGTAATGCTTACATAACTTGTAGCGGCCTCCACACATATTGCATATGTTGTCAGTTCTTTTGGTCTTCTTGGCCGGGGGCTGAATGTCTGATGATGCCTTTTGAATTTCTACTCTATGGGCCGCGGTTTTTCTTATTCTTAGCTCATGCACTAACGCTTTCCTAAATTGATTGCTGCTTATAGCGAGGAACCGAGTGACACAATCTGTAAATAAAATGTTTATGATGTCGGTGTCGTCAACATGTCGCATGCATCTAACAAATGCTTCCCGAACTGCACCATTACGTCTGACAACATTGAGAACATCACTTCCGTGCTCCGCGAAAGCTTCCATGTCTTGTATAAGACGGACAGCGTCGTGGAGGGATATAAAGAATTGTAGCGCTTCATCGCTGATGTTCAGTAGTGACCTGTTGACGTTCTGCTTACTACTTGTGACATCCAGCGACGAAGGCATCGTTGTTGTTGCTCTCAGCTGTCCTTCGCCTGCTATGAGGTTTCGTAATGCATGCAGCTTCGCTTTTTCGTGTGTGTAGGCATTGCAGTTGACGTGCATGCATCGTCGCAGGCGGGTCACTGTGGCGTACTGCATTTTAGCTATGCATCTACCACCGAGGTATCTCAGTTGCCCAAGGCCTTGGCCTGTCATGGTGTTAGTTGGTGATTCTGCTGCAGATGTTGAGGCGTGCGTAGTGTATTGTTCGGACGTACCGTTGGAGACGACGTGGCCCCGTACTTCTTCGATGATGTATACTCCTGCTCTGTACTGCGACATCGTGATGGTTTTCCCACACATATTTCTGATATGTGTGTCAGCACAAGTCTTAACAGATAGAAATGGCACATGTATAATGTTACATACTGACACACACACACACACACACACACACACACACACACACACACACACACACACACACACACACACACACACACACACACACACACACACACACACACACACACACACACACACACACACACACACACACACACACACACACACACACACACACACACACACACACAACACACACATATACACACACATGCACACACAACACACACATATACATGCACACACACATACATGCACACACACATACACCACACACACGCACGCACGCACACACGCACGCACACGCACACACACACACACACACACACACACACACACACACACACACACACACACACACACACACTTGTGTAGGGTTCTCATCGCACGCAGTGGGTTTTTTCTTTGTAAATCTTCTTCTTGACAAACTCCAAATACAATAACGTAAACACTAATACAAAATTACTACAAGTACAGCCACTTTTATGGGTTACTACATCATTCATCACATCATCACTCAATGAAAATTAATATGGAACTGGCGAAGCTTCGCACAATACAGCGTCTCCTCGCGACGTGGATTTTTGGGGCGAACATAGCGCACACAAGGTGTCCCACGCGGGGTCGCCGGGTCACTTCCGGAAACTTTGCATACCTGGTTTTATAAATCCGATAGCACGTTACTAAAGGCTTCTTTTTGGGAAATAACAGTGGATCCTTCGGTTTCGAAAAGTTGGTGGTGTGTAGACATTGCACTGGACATGCATTTGTGATCTTCACACTCGGTGTTGGTAAATCGAGGGAGCGGGTCTGGTGTTAAAAAGGTGGGCGTTTCACTCGGCAGCCGCTGAAGTTGCACACACTTATATTACATATATACATAGAGGCAGAGAGAAAATTATTCACAAAGACGCGAGCGCACGTGGTCCCGATAGCCCCCGTCCCGGACTAGGTCTATATTAAACCATGCTCAATACCGACCATAATAAAGCTGCTTCTGTAGTTCCTTCGTCGTTCCCCGCACACCCCCTCCCCCGTCCCTTAGAACATTCTAGAACAAGTATGGCGTCCACCCAGCATGCCCTAGATACAAGAGTAAAGACAAGGTCAAAGACAAGTCGCTCATCTTCCAGCATCAAAAAATCAAATCCCCCAAATCCATCAATTATTCTATGCATGTTGCTCACCTTCTACCGTCAAAGGCAAAGTGCTCCAGTGCGATGCTTACTGCGTCTATCACGCTCACAAATAAACGATTCAACCAAAGCGTTCTGAACAACTTTCGGAATACCAACTTTCTATCGAAATGCTTCTCCGACTTTGCACACACGCCAACCAAAATGAACTGAATTGGAGTAAGGCCACAATAAGGGGTTAGTCCGCGATTCCCCGTCCAATGAAAGAGTACCCAATACTCAATCAATAGAAATAGTACATAGCAAATAGGTTGTCTGAATTTCTATGAAGACTATGTATTGTTGAGTGAGTATAAATTATGAGCTATCATATTATGACAGATAACAGTCGGCGTTTTCCTGCGTATTGATACTGGTGTCATTTTGATTGGCGAAGTGAAGTTAACACTAAAGAGCACGGTTATTCAGACGCCATGAGGTGGCAGCACTTTGTAGCCCTCCCCTCGTGTCTTCTTTTTTATGAAGTAGGTGGCGCCAGGGGCCCGATGTAGTTGCCTGAACGTCGAGCATTATTTCCCAGGCTCGGGTAAATTTACGTTGTCATCAGCGTGGCAGTGGACGTCATCTTACTAAGGAGGGCCTGCTGAAATCATTTATGGTCCCGAGGAAATGTGCCGTTATAACTGTATATTTGCCTACGTTGGATACCTCACACTAACTCGAATTTGGATTGCAGCCTGGTCGCTTACCGCGGAACCAACGACTTCCTGCACTTTTTGTAAATTGATCCCATTTGAGTGATGACAAATTTCTTTGCCAAAAGGTGGGATCGGGAAGTCATACACAGGCACCTGGGTAACCTCTGCATCTTGTCACTCTATCAACTAGGCAAGCAATTATTGGTCCAAAGTCTACCCTCCGAAAGTTCAGTGATTGGGGCAGGCCATGGCCCCTATTCAAATACATGTAGCCAACATATAATATATTTCAAATAGCATAACACGGCCTTCGGTTATTTTTTAATAGCACCAGACAAACAATAAATTATGTTTTATATTTACTAAACACATTTATATGTATTGTACAGCTGTTTTCTACTAGCATGAATTTTTTTATTGCACCCGCTAGCACATGTTGCATTATGTAACATGCAATAGCGAACAATAATTACTCAAAACCGTATGCCCCCGTAACATAAATTAAACTTGTATTTTTGCGTACTATGATATTACGCCAGTAACATGTATAGATAATTTTCTAGAGGTGTCTACAGTTTGTAGAGAGTCTTCTTTGTAGGTTCGAATCATTATAATACACTTATTAATCATGTGCTAATGAGGCTTTCATCGGGTATTCTTGTATGATAATGTAATAAACTCCTCTTGCCTAATAATGTAATAACTTTTGCCTGATAATATAATATTATAACGCACATAATTTCACCTACGACTTAGTTGTTTTCGTAGATTTCATGTTGGTTTCTGCACTTAGTCCATTTAGTCTACTTCGTCTCTTTTTCGCAATACTTAAACAGTTATTTTTAAACTGTTTAGATTAAATCCAATATGCTGGTTCCAAATCTGAAGTCAGATATGTTCCAGCCGGTCAGGATTTTGAGTGTCGGCGAAAATCGTTGTATCGATGATCTCACAAATGTTCCCTTTCCATGCTATAATATCAGGGTATCGAATGCCCACAGGCGTGGGGTTTGCCGATTCAATCCTAGTGTGAAAGCCAGAGGAAGGAATGGTTTATTTAGGTTTTATTACGGAATTTGTCTACACTTTCGTGTCTGTGGTGAATGATCGCAAGATCTGTTCAAGATCCATAATGTGTGTGTGTGTGTGTGTGTGTGTGTGTGTGTGTGTGTGTGTGTGTGTGTGCGTGTGCGTGTGCGTGTGCGTGTGCGTGTGCGTGTGCGTGTGCGTGTGCGTGTGCGTGTGTGTGCATACACACATATGTATATACAACATACATACACACACACACACACACACACACACACACACACACACACACACACACACACACACACACACACACACACACACACACACACACACACACACACACACACACACACACACACACACACACACACACACACACACACACACACACACACACACACACACACACACACACACACACACACACACACACACACACACACACACACACACACACACATATGTTACAAAACAGTATTTCTCTGCCTGTGGTCCCACATCTACGTTGAGCAGTCTGAGGAGCACTCGAGCGGAAGACCGACAAGTCGATGAAAACCCGAACTAGTCGACAGCAGATTGCGCAAACAAATATAACAAGTAACAGTGGAATGTATTGCAAAATATATGTTTGCATTGTTGTCGAACTGCCTATTTATTTAATGTAGCTTGCTTGTGGCATATCAAACTCACTATGATTTCTTTACATTATTCTTGGTACTGTATTTCGCGCTATGTAGATGAACGCATATATACCTAGGATATTCTGCGCATAGCCTAAATGAACCGATTTCCGAACAGGTGAAAGGGATTCAAACTTTCAAACGGTGCTATTGCGGATGACTGTATGTATATGTATGTGTGTATAACACTATATATGCATGTATATATACTACTCAAAAGTTGCTAGTGATCACTATTTAGGGCGGTATTTATGTTTCGGCAAGGGTATCACACAAAAGCCAAAAATGGAATGTATTCGAGGACATGTTTATTTCCTGAATTTCATTGCTGTATACCAAATTTGAACAATAGGTAACATGCATTCTGTCATCAAAGAAGCAAACCCCCCCCCAAATGAGGTTTCAGAATGTTACTCCAATGTTACTACAAGTCATGAACATGTCCCAAACAGTTCAATTACCAACAGCAACAAATGTCAGAAGCTTGTGTGTGACCCACGTGATGCAATCACAGCCTGGCAACGGCGCCTCATGCTTCCAATGAGTCTCTTGGTGGCTGCCATCTCACGATTGTTCCACTCTTCAGTGAGGGCATTTCCCAGTTCCACGAGAGTTCTTGGTTGGACCGGACGTCGCAAAATTGCCACCTGTAGCATGTTCCAAACGTGTTCGGTCGGGTTGAGGTCAGGTGAGCGTGCTGGCCAGTCCACACGGACGATGGTGTCCTGCTGGAGGTATATAGTCCTCAGCCACCCTGGCACGATGAGGTCGAGCGTTGTCGTCCATGAGGATGAACTGGGGTCCGATTGCACTAGCGAACGGTCTGACGTAGACGTTCAGGATATCATCCCAGTAGCGTACGCCAGTCATCATGTCTCTCATCGCAATGTGCAGGTCTGTTCTTCAACCTCTGCTGATACCAGCCCACACCATGATGGAGCGCGCCTCCGTCAAAGCGGTCATGCTCGGAGATGTTGACATCTTGAAATCGCTCCCCACGTCTTCTCCACACTTGACCACGTCGATCTGTAAAGTCAAGACAGTACCTTGACTCATCGGTGAAGAGTACAGGATCACAATCGTTATCAATAAAGTTGACATGATCTTGTGCCCAGTCCAGACGCGCCTGTTTGTGAAGTCGGGTCAAGGGAATGCGAATGCATGCTTTTCTAGACCGAAGATCACTCTGCCGAAGACGATTACGAACTGTTTGCGTGGAAATGTTAACGCCAACAGCATTCCTGAACTCATTTCGTAGAGTAGTCGCATTCACGAAGGGATGACGTCTGCCCTGCACCACAAAAAATCGGTCCTCTCTTGGCGTGGTTGCTCGTTGTCAACCCTACGCTGTGAATATCCACACTCCAGCATGGCCCTGGCCAATTCTTCGATGGTCAACCGACTGACGTTGACGTTGAGGAGGCATTGAGGACGTCAAATGCGTTAAAAAATCTTGAAACTGATGCTTTCAATAACATGTGTACGCCGACACTGTTTCAGCAAACCAGTACAGAGCAAATTTTGATATATATATATATATATATATATATATATATATATATATATATATATATATATATATATATATATATATATCAGCATTTCGTTGGTTTTGTCCCTCAGTAAATTATTTTATACGTGAACTATATAACATGAAATATATTATATGTATTATATAATACATAATATGCAATATGTAATTTAATGTTAATATGTATACATAACATGTCAGATGTAATATGTAATCTGTAGTACGTAACATGTAACACTCAACATATATCACGTAACACATAACAAGTAAAAACGTAACAATAAACACGTAACATATGCAACGCATAACATGTAACGTGTAATATGTAACATGCCATACGTAACGCATCATGTAACAGGTAGAATGTAACACATAACGTGTAGCACGTAAAATGTAATAGGTAATAATGATTATGCTATGTAACATATTACATGTAACGTGTAACACGCGTAGCACATATCAAGTAACATGACACGTAATGAATAACTCGCAAGACGTTACGTGTAACGCGTAATATGAAACACGTAACATTTCTCATATAACACGTAACATATAACACGAACCATGTAATGCGTAACACGTAATATGTTACATATAATTACCACATAACATGTATAAAATGTAACATATATATATATATATAGCTCATATATAGCTAATATATAGCTCATATATGCTCATATATGCTCATACAACTGCATGAAGATATTTAAATTCTGTAAATGGTATCTTAATTGTTAGATATTATACATACAATCGACACGCACTATCATAAACGTATGGAAAATATGTTTTGCATGTCCCTATCGATGCCTAGTTAAATTATTTTTTAGAGACGCTGGCAGTGGATTGCAGTGTCATCATTCCGTCGAATTTGTGTGTGCGAATTGCTATATATGTTTAATATGTTATATATACATTCCGTTACCTCTCGTGCGAACAGCATATCTACGCAATAGGGCTTGTGTGTGGGTCACGATACATGGCGAGATTCCGCGCGACTGGAGCTGATTGGGGACTGGACATAAGAATAATATTCTAACGATGGATGACAGTACGTTGTAGCTTCTTACTGGTGAATACTAGGAAAATCAGGTCATAAATATCTTGTGTTATACCTTTCTTATCTTAAATGTCCGATTTTCTATTGAGTTTACCACATTATCATAGACATATATTATAGCGATTTACGTAGTGCAGATAATAGATGTTAGGCCGTATGTGTCTTTTACGGGATTTGCATTTTACATTGCTGTACGTTGTGGTTTCGATAAGCACTTATATCTGACAAGTTGTCTAAATGCACATAATCATAATACATGTATATGTTTGCCCCAAACAATTTGTACTGCGCGAAAAATGGCTCTCTTCATTATTAGTCAAGATCGCCAAACACCAGTACTTGCCGCTAATGCCATGGCAACCACCATAATAATCGATTAAAATTCATGATTTCCGTGATCATTGTCACCGGCAAAGTGTTCCATTGCAATTCTGTTTGTATAATCCTTCGGACAATTTAATATAACTGAAATATGCTATTTGGGAACAGTTCAATTATTACAACCAAAAACCTGGATTATTGTATTCAGGCATGGCGCCCATTTAAACAGAAATAAGATATATATATATATATATATATATATATATATATATATATATATATATATATATATATATTAGAATCTATATATACAACGAAGGATGAGCAGGATTATTCCTGAATTAAGGCATTTAGACTATCCAAGTCGACTAAGAATACTAAAAATAACAACTTTGGAAACAAGAAGGGTGAGAGCCGATTTATTGGAAGTTTAAAAAATAATAAATGACTTGGATAGTATTTTTCTTGCCGACTTCTTTATTATGGAAAATGAGCATGGCAAAACAAGAGGGCACCCTTACAAAATAAGCAAATTACACTTTAGGCTTGATATACGAAAGAACTTGTTCACTCAAAGGATAGTAAACGATTGGAATATACTTCCTGGAAGTGCTGTTATGTCCGCAAGCGTCAACCAATTTAAAGGTCACATTGACAAGTATCTGCGAAATAGGGCGGAGGAGTCAGCGATTGACTCCCTTCCTCGCCAACTCCTCGACTACGTAGTAGAAGAGGAATCAAGGTAACACAAAGTCCTATATGTTAACATGGAGAATATGGACGTCCTGCCCCTAACTGCCCCCAGTCTCGTTTTCGCGCACGAGACTTACACGCACGGTCAACTGATAATTGTGCGGCGAACTGTGGCGCCACACCGTGGTGCTATCCTTTGATTTGTGTCAAGCTGACCTATTACTAGTCACGTGTCCTTCAAATAGCATTCGCTTCATCGACTCCTTCACTACACGGGTGACGAGATTTGAGGTTAACTTTTAGCCACAAAGTTTATAATTTCCATACCATAATGGCCGCACAGGTAAGGGACGCAATAAGCAAACTATCATGTCGCATTCGCTCAATTATATAAGTTGTCGTTATGAAACTACGGAGTAGAAAAACGCAACTTGAGTTGACGCGTTACATTTTCCCGGCCCAAGCAATCAATGACAATGTGACCGCGTGTGCCTTGATATTGTGACTTGTCTTGAGTAAACCTTTCGGACATTGGCCGGTTTACAGGATCAGGTGAGATGGCAGTTATATGTGGCAAACTGTGCGTAATGTTACCAATGTTTGAAATTGGTATTCGATGTATGTTACACTGCAGTAGACGTAAAACCGAGTGGTAGGTAACTAGGTTAGTCGTGCTCAGAACAAAAAATTATCATCGCCTACATCGGATCAGTTATGGCTTATGGGCCCGCTTCGTTTGACACGGTTTTGTCATTTGTACCGCGTGAAGAATCGAACGGCGTCCTACGACTAGGTCAAACTTCAAAGGCCACAATTGTTATTGAGTGGCGTTGTCAGTGTTTAGTCCGCTATGTCTGCAATTTGACAACACATACGTTTCCGGAACGACTGATTTCAACCATGTTGATGTGGACACAACAGTCTTGGATTAATTGAATGACTTGATTATACAAGAAATTATAATTAATTTATCACCCGTATCTTAAATAAATGGTGGCACTTGTGTAGAATTTGGACCCCCTTCAACGTTGCCATTATAATGGGTAGGGCTAGTGTGAAGCCTGCTAACCCTACCTCTACTCCTAATTATTCATTATTCCTGGGCATATTTACGTTTTACAAGTATTGAGTTTTGATACCTGTCTAGCGCTCTGATTAGGGCCAGATGCAGTGGTCATGTATAATTATGATGTGCACTTGGAATGAGCTATAAAGACAGTTTGTTTATGCCGAGCGCACCGTCTTTTCTATGTCAAAATTCTGCTAAGATGCAGTAAGTAATAAACATAAATATGTGTGGGATGATGTTGAGTGATTGAATTAACAAAATGATATATCAAATGTTGGCAAATATACAGTAATAGTGGCAAAATTGAGGTGGGTCCAAATTCTATACTGGTGCCTCAACTTTTAAAAACACTGCCTTGGTTGTATTGCTACCCACGGTGGCCAGCAAAAGCCAGAATGGCAGTAATTAATAGGGAGTTTTGCAGAATAGGTTTTCTGGACTGGAATATCACTGTACAAAACACCAGCATTGTGGTTAGGGAAGCCGTCAATATAATTGTTTTTAATCAGTATATTTTGTGTACTTTTCACATAATGTTGCCAACTTGCCATCCATTCCTTAAAATGTGGAATATTCTGTAATTAGAAGGTAAATATTGCATCTTAAATAAGGCGAATGGTGGTCCAACCCTTATTTTTCATATGGATAGCAACCCTGTTTTTACTGGATAAAAAATTCTATTTTGAACACCGTTCCGACATCAACACTGTTTAACAAGCAGTAAACTTACAGTTTAGGACATTTTATTACATAATATAAAAACTGAGAAACATATACATGCCGTTAACTTAAAGCAAACATAGAAAGATTTTTACTTGAACAACTGTTTTCTTAGCTCTGTGACATTAATTCATTTGTATACAGCCAGTATTTGTGTGTGTGTGACGCAACTTCAGTTAGTTTAACATTACATGTCCCATTGACATAAAAACCATGAATTTTCAGGCACAACTCACAACATGGTAATGTTCTAAAATACTAAAAGTACATGTCTACATGATTTCAGGATCAAGTGAATATGTAAATACATCATCTGACTTATTGTGTAAGACTGAAGGCGAAACCAATTATACTTTTAATCACTAATTATAATGGCCATATCCAGTTATGTATTGGAACATGTACATGGAAATTTCCAATAATTTTACACAGGCCATGCCGCCAGGGTAGTCATACAGACTATAATTATCCAGTGTAAACATGAAATATGAACCGAAATATGACACTCCACACAGACTTTGCCCACATTTGTATAGACATGGCTCCCTGCCACTGATTCCTGCAAGTGCTTTCTATTTTCTAAATATCATACATGGCAAGTATCCGACATAAGCTAAATTAGATATATAGTTGTAAATGTACAAAGTAATATGATGATCGTTTGTGTACAAAATATTTATATACACTATTAAGACCGACTTTAAATTGACTGGATAAAGTCCATTTTCTGATGGGTAACATTTGTTTTCTGTTTTCTTTGGGATGATAGATGTAATGACTGATGAACTGAATTTTCATTAAAATACATGCTGTTAGATGGTGACACTGATTGTAACAAAACATCCACCAGTTTGTTAAGTGTAAACATGTTTTAATATGGCTTGAAAAGGCCCTAGATGTTGAAGATTGTTTATTGCTGCAAAATAGATCAATAAAGTAGCATCATATTCATATGTACATTCATACTCAGTAGGGTTCAATGTCTGAATGTGATTATAATTTGTAAGTATGTCGTTGACCCTTCATTCTGTTGATGTTTTAATGTCATAATAACAGCGGTATCTCACTGAAGCACAAGAGAAGTGTTTATATAATAGGTGTGGTGGCTGATATGAACATTAGTTTGACAGCAGCTGTGATGTAGTCTAAACTTTCTAAAGTACATATTTTGCGAGTAAAGTTTGTTGTAAAATGGGCACTGTTGTTCAGTTTGGACTTTTATGATCAGTAAAAACTGAATTGTCTTCAATATATCTATACAACTGAGAACATTAAAACATTAATGGCCAGACAAGTTTATTTATAATATATATATATATATATATATATATATATATATATATATATATATATAGTATGTGCTAGTCATGCTGCTAACAGGCCAATACCATGGGATATTGCGGTTATCACTATATCAGTTACCTAGAAGCACTTGCAAACTCAAAACATGTGGAAGGTAATTCATTTCCAGGAAGCTGTTTGTATTCTAATCTTTTGTAGCATTTTGGCCCACTTTTACATGACCTTTGTCAGTGGTTTGACACTGCTAGAGGGACTTTACCTGACCAAGAGAGAAAGCACACCTTTATCACCATATCAGTCATGAAAGTCTAGTCTTTCTTGATTGCAAACATGTGGTTTGTTTTGTGTTTGCATTCATTCTAAAGCAATACATTATATGTCATCACTAGGCATGAATTCAGATCAAGGTTTTTGCCTTTTATAATTTTAAAAATACATTTGGGGTCAAACTCGTTGAAGGGGAGCTTGTAAACTAGCTATTGTGTGACACACTGGGATTATACGAACTGGATAATGAGAACAACTGTTGGATATTGCCTGCTAATCTGGCTATTCTAATCCTCTGTTAAGCCATTATTATGATGTTCCAGTCGCTAATGAGATTGGATGATTAGCATTACAGTATTTTACTAGGACAAGGTACACACCTGACACTGACAGAGTATTGTAAGCAGTGGACTCTTGTCCTAGTTTTGTTATCACCGTTTAGCTCGATCAAACACATTGAAAGGAACTTTCCAGGTAATCACATTGCTGTTACTAATATTTTACGTGGGCTTCCTGTCACACCAATCTCGGTAATCAGTCTCAAGGGAACTGTTCATCTTTCTTGTTAGTAGATCTAATCAGGCACCCACAGTCACAATGGCTGATACACATAGCACCCTCTGGTGGTTAAATGTGTACTAATTCAGGGATCATTATAATATAGGGAAAATATGCACATAGCATCTTAGATGAATCATTTATATTTATACACACAATGAGTATGATAAATGTTTGCTACATAGTCATTTTAATAATCCCAAAATGTTTGTTTTTCTGTATAAACAGAATAACTGTATTTTTTATCATATCAAGTTGATAGTTTAAAGATTGTATTTGTAATGTTGGTCCAAGTTATGTTGCTAGTCTTAAGAAACTGGAATGTGACAAAACAAATTGTGTGTTTGTGATAGTTTTTAGATATGTAGGGTTGTTGTTCTGTCAAACTGTTGTTACTGCTACGAGTTTCCTTAGTTAAATCCATATTTAATGGAATGTTCTGCAAACTGATGATATTTTAAAACATGCGCAATATTGACATACCTAGGCTGGTAGTCGCAATAGTTGATTACTTTCATCGTTACGGTAACACAAATTACATGTAGAATGGATATTGTTATCAGTGAGTATTTGTTACAGATCTGCCAGTTTTCTGATTACGCACATCCCACATGTTGTCTGGTTTGTCCACCAGATGGCATTGTGAACACATCCCACTATTGTATGCTTTTAGCGGACATTCAAGATTTGAATTGTGTGCCCAGGTGTCGTACCTGTGCTGTGACCTTTTAGTGTGAATTTGACTTGTCAAAATGGACATTCTCCCAAGGGAATTCATCAGATATTATTTGATCTGCAAGTTTACAGCAGTGGATTTTTACTGGGTATCGGGACTATCGGCTGTAGTAGTCGAATGAAGCAAGCACAATACAGGGGAGTTATAGTCGAAAGGTGTGCCAATGATGCACAGGTAAATTAATGTCTGATTAATGTACGCAAGCATCACAAGTAAATTGCCCCATTTCCCACCAGCACAACGTAAATAACCAGTGGCTCCTGGTCGGATGGATGACATTGGCTAAATGACATTGCATGTATTGATTAGCAGCAGGACAAGAGACCATAACAGACAGGTAGCGCGGGTCAGTCTGACTTCACCGACCCCTGCCGCCGGTGATAATCTGTTGCAACTTGGCGCTGATCTTCAGTGCATCTCACATGAGCAGCTGCTAAATTGCCTGCATTGTCATGGCGACCGTAGGGACGTGAGCGGCTAATGAAGACTGCTCCGACACGGGCAGTTGTTGTCGTGGCGTGACTAGAGATTTGAGTCTCTCAGGGCGGGACGTGTGAGGCATGAAGAAGGCAGCGAAGCCGAAGGCAGGGAAGCCTAAGGCGGCAGCAGCTGCACACCCTGCTAAAGTAGAAGGTAAAAAGGCAGATGAACCAGGCAAGACCCTCGCGACTCACCACCCGAAGGCTGGAGCGTCTCACGGTAACCTCAAAGTTCATGACCTGCCCCGGAAGGGGTCGGTGTCGAAACCGACCGGGTCACACAAGAGTGACGCGTCGCATGGCGCCACGGCGAAGCATGACACAGCAAAGAGGGGGTCTGTGTCGAAGCCTGCCCTGCACAAGTCCGACGCGTCTCACGTCTCTCCAGCGAAGCATGACACGCCGAGGAAAAGTTCCCTGTCAAAGTCAGTCGGGGTCAAGTCGACCAGCGACACGGATTCTAGCGAACCGCCGTTGTCCGAGCGGTCAGAGACGCAGTCGGTTGGCGAACATCAGTCAGTCGAAGAACATCTTTCGGTCGGAGAACCGCAGCTGCTGTCTAGTCGTGGTTCACCTCTTCACCACCAGGGGTTCTCTATGTCGGATGCCTCGTTTGTTGAGAGTATCATTGATGATGAGGAGGTATGTCATTTTGTGTATGTTCCACAGGTAATATGTTTCTGACATTCAATATACAGAGTTCTTGGGCTGTACTTAGATACTTAGTAAAGTCTGGTGTGCACGTTGTACATCCATGGCACAGTTCTGCATTGAAATTAGTTTAGACAATGTTTTGTGTGTGAAAAGGTTAGCGTCCACACATGGTAACTTACTCAGGTTACAACGTACACGTGCAGCTGTGTATGACAGCTGATACAAGTTTAGTTGTTGACACTTGACATGTGTAAACATAACTGCTGAATTTGGGTACTGGTACAGTTCAAATTTGAGAGAATAAACAGCAACATATGCAGTTAGCAGCAGTTGGGTTAAATGTCTAAATGTCTCGTTGTTGACCCTTCAAACTATATGAAGTATGTTGATGTTCATATGTCACTATAACATGCTACTGCTACTGATTACTGCAGTGTTCGAGTAAAGTATTTATTTTATACTTTTTGATGACTGGCATGAAGATTAGTTTGACAGTTGTGTAAAGTGTATATTTTGGGACTATGTCCCCACACACAACTTTGCCTTATCTTCCTTGATATCCAGGCTTTCTGTCCCCACACAACCATGCTGCCCATCCCCGTACAACCATGCCTTCTGTCCCCACACAACTATGCCTTCTGTTCCCACACAACCATGCCTTCTGTCCCCTCACAGCCTCACCTTCTGTCCCAACACAACCATGCCTTCTGTCCCCACACAACTATGCCTTCTGTCCCAACACAACTATGCCTTCTGTTCCCACACAACCATGCCTTCTGTCCCCTCACAGCCTCACCTTCTGCCCAACACAACCATGCCTTCTGTCCCCTCACAGCCTCACCTTCTGTCCAAACACAACCATGCCTTCTGTCCCCTCACAGCCTCACCTTCTGTCCAAACACAACCATGCCTTCTGTCCCCTCACAGCCTCACCTTCTGTTCCCACACAACCATGCCTTCTGTCCCCTCACAGCCTCACCTTCTGTCCCAACACAACCATGCCTTCTGTCCCCTCACAACTATGCCTTCTGTTCCCACACAACCATGCATTCTTTCCCCTCACAGCCTCACCTTCTGTTCCCACACAACCATGCCTTCTGTCCCCTCACAGCCTCACCTTCTGTTCCCACACAACCATGCCTTCTGTCCCCTCACAGCCTCACCTTCTGTCCCAACACAACCATGCCTTCTGTCCCCTCACAACTATGCCTTCTGTTCCCACACAACCATGCCTTCTGTCCCCTCACAGCCTCACCTTCTGTTCCCACACAACCATGCCTTCTGTCCCCTCACAGCCTCACCTTCTGTCCCAACACAACCATGCATTCTGTCCCCTCACAGCCTCACCTTCTGTCCACACAACCATGCCTTCTGTCCCCTCACAGCCTCACCTTCTGTCCCAACACAACCATGCCTTCTGTCCCCTCACAACTATGCCTTCTGTTCCCACACAACCATGCCTTCTGTCCCCTCACAGCCTCACCTTCTGTTCCCACACAACAATGCCTTCTGTCCCCTCACAGCCTCACCTTCTGTCCCAACACAACCATGCCTTCTGTCCCCTCACAGCCTCACCTTTTGTCCAAACACAACCATGCCTTCTGTCCCCTCACAGCCTCACCTTCTGTCCCAAAACAACCATGCCTTCTGTCCCCACACAACTATGCCTTCTGTCCCCACACACAACCATGCCTTCTGTTCCCACACAACCATGCCTTCTGTCCCCTCACAGCCTCACCTTCTGTTCCCACACAACAATGCCTTCTGTCCCCTCACAGCCTCACCTTCTGTCCCAACACAACCATGCCTTCTGTCCCCTCACAGCCTAACCTTTTGTCCAAACACAACAATGCCTTCTGTCCCCTCACAGCCTCACCTTCTGTCCCAACACAACCATGCCTTCTGTCCCCACACAACCATGCCTTCTGTCCCCACACAACTATGCCTTCTGTCCCCACACAACTATGCCTTCTGTTCCCACACACAACCATGCCTTCTGTCCCCACACAACCATGCCTTCTGTCCCCTCACAGCCTCGCCTTCTGTCCAAACACAACCATGCCTTCTGTCCCAACACACCCCACCTTCTTACCCCATACATCCATGCCTTCTATCCCCATACAATCACTTGTCCACACAACAAAGCCTTCAGTCGCCACATAACCATCTCTTCTGTCCCCACACAACCATCTCTTCTGTCCCCACACAACCATCTCTTCCATCCCCACACACCCCGTTTTCTGTCCCCACACAACCATCTCTTCTGTCCCCACACAACTATGCCTTCTGTCCCCACACAACTATGCCTTCTGTCCCCACACAATCAGGCCTTCTGTCCCCACATAACCTGTCTTCTTGTCTTTTGTGCGTTACATATTTTATGCATTCAGTAATCAATGTGTTAGAGTATGCATAGTTTGTATTATATGGCATGATTTAAATTTATTCATGATAAAAATAAAACCTCCGTCAGTCATCTGAAGTCACTCATGTGCCGTTGTTCTGCACTGATAAGCAAGGCCTTGCCAACTGTCTCTCTATAGCTATAGAGTTCTGCTGCATCGACAAGTTTGTAGTCTCCATGAGTCACTCCTGTCGTCTGATTACCACCGTGTGTTATGTCAGACGTTGTTGTTACAACTTATTTCACACTCGTTTGTCTTCCTTTCCTATAGTCGTCAAAACATCAGACAGATCGCTCTATTCGGATGAAGAAAAAAGGAAATATCAAATAACAAAATTCTAAAAAAATAGTTCATTGATCATCATTAAAGTGTTATGCAATGCAACTGAATTGCTAGGTGTGTCATGCCATTTCAGTGTGGGGATGTTGTGGCTTTTAAAAGGTGTTTTATAACAGTTGTAGCTTTTTTATGTGTCATGGTAAATTTCAGCGTTGTGGACAGTGAGTGGCATATATTTATTCTGCAGAACTCGAATGAGACCTGAGTTCACAGGTAGGTCAGTATAAAACGACAGCCAGATGATCACAGATCTACCTGAAATTTGCAGTATTAAACGGACAGTTTCTCCAGGGTTCAGTTAATCACGAAGCATAATTCATTTGTGTAATTGATTGTTCCTTATGTCACGAGTGATGATGATTATAATTGCACTAGTGGCAGTGTTGTTACGTTATGTCACTGGGACTTCAAGCAGCCATTATTATGGTTACCATGGTAACGCACGTATGTGAGCACGAATGATACATTTAATGTCCGTCGCAGATCATGGTGAAGACTACAGGAAATCATCATCGTTCCCAAGGTAGTTTGTGTGTGTGCTAATCGGGTCGTAAATACCTCGTTAATTAAGTGGCGCGATCAAAGTAAATTATTGAGAAGGTTGTTTTGTCGGTGGGTGTGTGGTCAGTGATGTGGTCAGTATTGCGCTGGCCGCTAGGTTGGAAATGACAAAGTTACACTATATACAGGCAGGGATTAGTAGAC
This sequence comes from Ridgeia piscesae, assembly GCA_025642075.2. Lineage (NCBI taxonomy): Eukaryota > Metazoa > Annelida > Polychaeta > Sabellida > Siboglinidae > Ridgeia > Ridgeia piscesae. Next base: position 146,393 of record JAODUO010000938.1, read on the forward strand.
TCGAGATCATAAAATCATACTGTATGCTTTCCATCTATTGAGCAAAATTATTTTCTTAGATGGACATAGGAGTTAATTTAATTATTTCTTAAATTACTGTGGCACAACATCTTTATAATGCATGCTCTATTTACATACGGATATTTGTTGTCAGGATAATTACTTGGGTGATATAAGCATGCAGTTGTTTTGACAGTAACAAACCTGGAAGTTGGATTTTTCTTGTGACGTATCACTCAGACTCCTCACCCCGTCCCCATGGGGGAGACTGAGATGATACCCAATCAGAAGCATACCTGAAGCCTACTACTGAATATGCCGATATACGTCATTAAGAGAATGCCTGATTAGCAGTGGTGACCTTGTGTACTGGTAGGTAGTGATGGCCATGTGACACGGGTAGTTTGGAGCGTGAGTCATGTCAGTGATTGGTCGATGCTGTAGACAGTCTGGCCCTGGGGGGGGGGGTTCAGGTGAGCCTACAGGTGTGGTCATCAGTCGTCTCCGAGTTGTCTCACACAGTCGAGTGTCGTTAGGTTGTCAGTCGGGTGATATGGCCAGGAATTCAAGGACAATGAGGATTGAAGCGGGAGAGGTAGGTGGGGGGCATGTGTGGGAGCAGGGAGGTTCGGGGGCACAGGGGGTAATCCAGACAGGGAGGCATGGCTGAGGAAGTTAGGGTTATAAATAGCATATTAGCCAGTATGTAGATTATTGTGTCGTAAGACGCAACATGAAGACGTGTTGTAAGAAGTATTGTTGAATGAGAAAGAGCAGTGTTATGTCATCTTATGAAGTAAGACTATGTCGTGTTATTTGAGGTAGGATTATGTGAAATTATGTAATGTTGTATGAGATAGGATGTAGCATTATGTAATGTTAGATGAGGCAAGAAATAGAATTATCATGGTGTGAGGTAAAATGTATAATTGTATGACGCTGGACATCAGGCAGAGTCTAAAATTATATAATGTTATTACTTATATTGAAGCAGAATATAGAAATCTTATGTACACGAGGCAAGATGTAAAATTATATCGGATTATATGAATATAGGAAGTAGAATTATATTTTATTTAACAACAACAAGGAACGACGTACAGTAGAGTTGTGTTGTATTATTTAAATCCATGAAGGTAATCAATAGCGATATTGTGAACAGAAGATGCATCAACTTATACTGAAAACTTAGCCATGTTTCAGGTCCGCAAGTTGTATTATGCTAGTGTATATCTGTAGAAACCTTACATGTCTGACATGGAGCCTTGTGTCACTCTACATGCTCAACTGCATGGATTAGATTTTCAGTGTCACTTAGTCAAGAACCAGTGATGTTATTGTTGATTGGTTTTCAATCCTAGTCACTGGCCACATACGGGAAAGAAGATGGCGTTATGTCAGGGTCATAATGTATTAATTAAAAAAAAGAAAATCATTTTATGTTTAGACAGATTGTGTTTGGATTTATTTGAGGTAGTGAATAACTAGTAATGCACTTATCTAAAGATGCACCGCAACACATTTTATAAAGAATTTAAAAGTTGAATTTAAGTGTGTCACTGAGAAAAGTTAGAGAAACAAGATGTGTATAATATATTATGTGAAGCTAGGGTACACATTTCATGGTTATGTAACAATACAGCTAAGATGTCTGTAACAGCATGACATGCTAGTTTATGTTGCAGCTCAGTAAACAAATTACTATATATATATATATATATATATATATATATATATATATATATATATATTGAATTTGTAGATAAGTTTCTTCTGATGTGTCCTTCAGAGGTTTCGTATATGCAGTCTCATTGCTTAGGACACATCAACTCAAAGTGTACACGCAACTGTGTGTGTGTCATTATGTTGTCATGGCAACCATGTACCTGTAGGTGGAACTTTGTTAATGTTATCCCAGGGTGATCTCGGTGAGCAAATCCGTCTGGTCGCTTCAATCTGATAAACTGTCCAAGATCTAGGATTACAGTCTAACTTCACCATTCATGTCACCCCAGGTCACTGTTGGCTGTTCTGTTTCTGAGAATATGCCCTTTGCTACTGCATTTTTGAATTTTTCAGACTTGTTTTTACCTGAACTATTTCAGTGGATTGAATATGATCTGACCCCTGTGACTGGGCTGGTGTATAGGGCATGAATGGAACACGTGCTAGCCTTGCTTCTCAATGCGGGCGTCTCTGCTGACGACTGGTGGAAATATGCACTGTCATGTGTGTCTAATTGCCACGTAGATGTGACAGTCGGTGTAGCGTGAAATCTATGCAGTCTTTAGGTGTATTCAGGCAGCGTACTGGTGCCACTGCATAGTGGGTTATTTCTGGCCATAGTTGAGTTGATCAACTGGGAGACCTGTAAATGTGGCCTGACTGATTTGTGTGGCTCAAATGTTTTCTTCCATAGCTTGCAAATTGTGACTTATTGAAGTCTACTTTTAAAGGCTGGTAGCTGAGCGACTAGGGTATTGGACCCTTATTCTAGAGAACCTGGGTTTGAACCCTGTGCTGTTGTGTTGTGCACTGTGTGATGGTTCAGTTCACTCGGCTGTGTGAATGAGTACCTGGTTGTAGACAGTGGTTGATAGTTGCACATGAATTGTATTTGCACATTAATTGCAGCAATGCTTCAACGAGAAAGTGTTCAATTGATTAGATTTGCGGGGGAGTAAAGTGTAAAGTGCCTTTGAGCAGTCCTACGGATTGAAAGCTGCACTACCTTAGTTGACTTGTTTTAGTGTGAAACTTGAACTGACCAATCAGTAACCCTTGCAACATGCCTGTTAGTGCTGAACAGTTAGGTAGTGATACGTCAGCCTGATGGGGAGGACAAGACTGTCTGGGGTGTATAGTAATCCCTCACAGATAATGAATTAAGTGGTAATGCAGTATTGAAGATTACTGGTATTTTTGTAGATAGAACATTGTCCTATTATCAGATTATCAAGGTACGACATTTATCTGTCACACCATACAAAAGTTATAAACCTATTCAATCAGTATTTTTTACACGCATACAAATATATGTGACAAATTATTTTACAGTCTTGAAATAGCAGTTTTACAGAAGGCTTGCTTTCATTGCACAGTGTCACACATGTGCTGTCTCTAGTCTGACGGTGGTGCCCTCGGGTGGGCACCCAGTGAGTCATATCTTATATAAATATGATCTGCGCTGTCCAGCAACAAGTTGCGTCAGTGTCACTTGTGTACTTTGTCCCACATGATAAACAACTGTGAACGGTGTCAAGTGCTGTGTGCTGTGCTCTTGACGTGAGTGTCAGCTATGACAGTGCTCTGTGTCAGGATGACCTGGTGACCATTCAGACGGTTCAGTTTCTCAATCTATGCCACCGAGCTGTCTGCAGTTAGATGCCTTCGTGTAATTTCAGTTAATTGATGTCTTTATGAGATTACCTGGGCCTCTGCAGGAAGCTCCCTTACTAAGAGCTTCTGTGATGTCGCAATAATTCACACCTTTCACCTGACATGATGGATGGAGTGTGTGGTCACAGTCACACCTGTCTCTCACAGACACACCTTGTTAATATTGTGTCACCAGCGCTTATTATGGTTCAGTCTGTGTTTTTATGGTT
>JAODUO010000938.1:155000-289993 GCA_025642075.2 Ridgeia piscesae
ATCTGTCGATACGTAATTTTGGCGTGGCTACACAATCGAGACGTCAAGTATACAATTACAGAAAGTGATTTATGAACCAGGATCGGTTGGCCGACATTCCGCTGTAGGAAGTAGTTGGACAAGTGTTAGTTGCCGAGTCTGTGCAGGTCGTACTGCTTGTGTGTGTAGTTAATAAATACATCAACCATCAACTCGTGCCTTGCTCATTCATCTTCAAGTGTCTGTAGCGTAAGCCGACTTAAGTAATGAAATTACCATCACAGCGAATGACAGATGAACACTACCGGGCTTTGTTTAGTACATGCGTAATGTATGAATAGTTCAACTTGCATTAACACTTCATTTTAGAAAGGTGAGTATATTTGTTTAAATTGTTGAAAAAGTTGATTTTGATTGTCACGTAACTTGAAAAAGCCATTATTTTATTATTTATTTTTTAATACCATGTGTCATGATATTTCTGAATCTGATGCAGTTTTACCATTAGCCCTAATCACTCCTTTGAAATGTTGTCTTCACATTCATCCCAAACAAAATATTTACCACAAGAATTACATTACTATATCGTTTTATTTTCACCTCTGACACAGACAAATAGTTTGACAGACTAACATAATTTATTATGTACATAACAAAATGACACAATAACCTTGTCCATGTTTTGATTAAATATACAATAGAAATGATCAAAATAATTTTGTTTCCTCCAGGATTTCACAATGACTGCAAGCATGCACATGTTCAAAATGTTCACCCATCTGATGTATTCATCATCAATATATGCAACACTTATACTTTGTTCAGTTTCTTGTCAGTGTCTGGGAAGTAATGTCCCTTCACATGGACAATTATCTCAAGGTTTAATCAGGGTTGGGTCCAAATACATACAAACAAAAATATATTTGAAATCACAAAAGTACATTTTTACCAACAAAAGACAAAGTATTGCCTCACATAATCTGACCGGCTCAAGATCCAAGATCGAATGTTTGTCACAGCTGTGGTGGGGTCAATAGTGGGCAGGATGGGGTGAAAAAAAGCCTACACTGAAGCTGCTGGTCAAACATAAGTATCGAAGGATGAATGGGAAGCCACCGACGTTTATCACCAGCCATAGCCATAACACCAGGTAGTGATTGGGAATGTGCTTCAAAGAATCCTGTTGTACCTGGTGGGTAAACATTCTGGGCTAACACATAAGAAGCCAGGTTTCCTCCAATGTGTAGTAAAATTATAAAGTGCATGTATTTGTATTGTATTTGAATTAAAAATTGCAATGTATTTTTATCGGAAAAATTGACTTGTATTTTAATTGAAATCTGGAAGAGCAACGTATTTGATTTGGATGAGTTGTATTTGATCCCAAAATGTGTACTTGAACCCAACCCTGGTTCCAAGCATGAATGTAGGACTGATGCACATCTTGATTCACCCTGGCTTAATGCGACATGACACATGTATGTATATATATATATGTATACATATGTATACATATGCAAACCATACAAAACCTATACAGTTTATACAATTCTATTCATACAATAAATAATGGGCCATCCATAAGGTACGTCACAAGTAGAACAAAGGTATGTATAATTACAAAGAACTCTCCTAAGTCTATGAAAACGTGCTGCTTATTTTGCATAGCCTGTTGCACCTTTGGCAGAGGATCCTGGAGGGAGCCGTCATTATTTCAATTCAGGTTGAAATCATTTCAGTTGTGTTGCCAGTGTCGTCTTGATGATCCTATGCAGTGCTTGAGACTGAAAGAGACACATGTAAATTATAAAATATATATCGTGCTACAATCACGATCTGTCCACTATTGGCCAGTCAATAAATCCCTAGGAAAATTATGATTGGTTTTGAAGCACTACCCTGAGACATGTTAGGGCCGTTGAAATTAAACGTACTACTGCCTTAGATCTTTCACTTGATAGCAATAAATAGACAGAAACTAGTTGCTCATATATCTGTATAGTAAACAAATTTATGGAATTAACCAACATATATTTCAATGTTGGTGACCAGGCTGGGATTTATGGGTTTCAGGATTAGTTTTTGTGTGATTTTCTGTAAATGGCTACCAAAGATTGAATAGTTGTGATTGCTTGAAAGAGTTACATTTTAGCCACCTATAAACATTGGCTCCAGGTATGTTACCAATGTAACATGTATTTATAAAAGGGAATGTAATTGACAGTAAACACACAAAACTAGCCATGGTACATGAGCTTAATGGGACCGCTGAAAGGTGACCAGACATTGTCCTACCTGGTTCTTGGGAGGAGGGGGCATGCCCTTGAGCTGGTACACACCCAGGTGACCCTGGCTGTCTCCTACCACAATGCACTGCAACAACAGACCACATACTGTGTATACTAACTGTGTACACAGTGCATACAACTTGGACAAATACAGCGTAGAATATGGTACACGATACAATGCATACAGTGCACATACAACATGTACAAACTGTTTTTATGGAACATTCAGGACAGGAACAACATACATAAAATGCACATACAATATGTACAAATTGTGTAGTACACAAAACTAGTACCGGTATGCAAAAGTACACATGCAACATGTACAAACTGTGTACTTGGCACACACATACTACACTGTTCAAACAGTACAATGACACTTACAACATAGATTACAAATTGAAACATTAACAAATATATATTTTGTACAATGCTGCATAATAATGAAAGGAAGATGTCAGCTCCTCCCCAGAATTGGCCGAACAGTAATTTGTCACAGGAAGTCAGCTGTCTGGAATGATGGAAAGTTTACAATCAAAGGATATTGCGGTTAACTCTGCTCACCTCAGCATTATTGCCAGTCAATTTTGTTTTGAAACTGGATGTTTACTATTTGAACATGTTGCAGGCAGAATCTTTCAAATTGTGAATATTGTTCCAAGCTTAATAAAGTAACTAAGTAAATATTGGCATGCAGTAAACCTTTAGGATGCATGTTGCAGTCATATGAATGTAATATTAAATAAAAAAAACTCTATCAGCTGTCACCCTCACTTTAATAACCTGCAAGACATATTTGATGACAAGACACTCACCTCTGAGTTCTTGGAGAATGCGACCGTACTGAGCTGGACATTGGCGGCCGGATTATGGACAATGATGGGGTCAAGTCTACAACAGCCAATGATATTTATCTGAGGGCATTCAAACGACCACAGTTCTGGCTCATCTTGAGCGAAATGTCACCGGTCTAAAAACGATAATTTTTAATACTGCATGATTTGGTGATAAGATATAAGAGTGTACGAGACTATGAGTGCATTTTGTGTTAATTACATCTGTAAATTGGCTTCAAAATTAATAGTCTGAGAAACTGCGCTTTACATCGAAGATATGGGAGACGTGCTCTGGCTGAGAGTAAGGAATGAAGATAAGGGAGACGTACGTGCTCTGGCTGAGAGTAAGGAATGAAGATATGGGAGACATACGTGCTCTGGGTGGGAGTAAGGAATGAAGATAAGGGAGACGTACGTGCTCTGGGTGGGAGTAAGGAATGAAGATATGGGAGACGTACATGCTCTGGCTGAGAGTACGAAATGAAGATATGGGAGACGTACGTGCTCTGGCTGAGAGTAAGGAATGAAGATATGGGAGACGTACGTGCTCTGGCTGAGAGTAAGGAATGAAGATAAGGGAGACTACGTGCTCTTGCTGAGAGTAAGAAATAAAGATATGGGAGACATACGTGCTCTGGGTGGGAGTAAGGAATGAAGATAAGGGAGACGTACGTGCTCTGGGTGGGAGTAAGGAATGAAGATATGGGAGACTATGTGCTCTGGCTGAGAGTAAGAAATAAAGATATGGGAGACGTACATGCTCTGGCTGAGAGTAAGGAATGAAGATAAGGGAGACGTACGTGCTCTGGCTGAGAGTAAGAAATAAAGATATGGGAGACGTACATGCTCTGGCTGAGAGTAAGGAATGAAGATAAGGGAGACTACGTGCTCTTGCTGAGAGTAAGAAATAAAGATATGGGAGACATACGTGCTCTGGGTGGGAGTAAGGAATGAAGATAAGGGAGACGTACGTGCTCTGGGTGGGAGTAAGGAATGAAGATATGGGAGACGTACATGCTCTGGCTGAGAATACGAAATGAAGATATGGGAGACGTACGTGCTCTGGCTGAGAGTAAGGAATGAAGATATGGGAGACATACTGCTCTGGCTGAGAGTAAGGAATGAAGATATGGGAGACGTATGTGCTCTGGCTGACAGTAAGGAATGAAGATAAGGGAGACGTGTGTGCTCTGGCTGAGAGTAAGGAATGAAGATATGGGAGACATACGTGCTCTGGCTGAGAGTAAGGAATGAAGATATGGGAGACGTACGTGCTCTGGCTGAGAGTAAGGAATGAAGATATGGGAGACGTACGTGCTCTGGCTGAGAGTAAGGAATGAAGATAAGGGAGACTACGTGCTCTTGCTGAGAGTAAGAAATAAAGATATGGGAGACATACGTGCTCTGGGTGGGAGTAAGGAATGAAGATATGGGAGACGTACATGCTCTGGCTGAGAGTACGAAATGAAGATATGGGAGACGTACGTGCTCTGGCTGAGAGTAAGGAATGAAGATATGGGAGACGTACGTGCTCTGGCTGAGAGTAAGGAATGAAGATAAGGGAGACTACGTGCTCTTGCTGAGAGTAAGAAATAAAGATATGGGAGACATACGTGCTCTGGGTGGGAGTAAGGAATGAAGATAAGGGAGACGTACGTGCTCTGGGTGGGAGTAAGGAATGAAGATATGGGAGACTACGTGCTCTGGCTGAGAGTAAGAAATAAAGATATGGGAGACGTACATGCTCTGGCTGAGAGTAAGGAATGAAGATAAGGGAGACGTACGTGCTCTGGCTGAGAGTAAGAAATAAAGATATGGGAGACGTACATGCTCTGGCTGAGAGTAAGGAATGAAGATAAGGGAGACTACGTGCTCTTGCTGAGAGTAAGAAATAAAGATATGGGAGACATACGTGCTCTGGGTGGGAGTAAGGAATGAAGATAAGGGAGACGTACGTGCTCTGGGTGGGAGTAAGGAATGAAGATATGGGAGACGTACGTGCTCTGGCTGAGAGTAAGAAATGAAGATATGGGAGACGTACGTGCTCTGGCTGAGAGTAAGGAATGAAGATATGGGAGACATACTGCTCTGGCTGAGAGTAAGGAATGAAGATATGGGAGACGTATGTGCTCTGGCTGACAGTAAGGAATGAAGATAAGGGAGACGTGTGTGCTCTGGCTGAGAGTAAGGAATGAAGATATGGGAGACATACGTGCTCTGGTTGAGAGTAAGGAATGAAGATAAGGGAGACTACGTGCTCTTGCTGAGAGTAAGAAATAAAGATATGGGAGACATACGTGCTCTGGGTGGGAGTAAGGAATGAAGATATGGGAGACTACGTGCTCTGGCTGAGAGTAAGAAATAAAGATATGGGAGACGTACATGCTCTGGCTGAGAGTAAGGAATGAAGATAAGGGAGACGTACGTGCTCTGGCTGAGAGTAAGAAATAAAGATATGGGAGATGTACATGCTCTGGCTGAGAGTAAGGAATGAAGATAAGGGAGACTACGTGCTCTTGCTGAGAGTAAGAAATAAAGATATGGGAGACATACGTGCTCTGGGTGGGAGTAAGGAATGAAGATAAGGGAGACGTACGTGCTCTGGGTGGGAGTAAGGAATGAAGATATGGGAGACGTACATGCTCTGGCTGAGAGTACGAAATGAAGATATGGGAGACGTACGTGCTCTGGCTGAGAGTAAGGAATGAAGATATGGGAGACATACTGCTCTGGCTGAGAGTAAGGAATGAAGATATGGGAGACGTATGTGCTCTGGCTGACAGTAAGGAATGAAGATAAGGGAGACGTGTGTGCTCTGGCTGAGAGTAAGGAATGAAGATATGGGAGACATACGTGCTCTGGCTGAGAGTAAGGAATGAAGATATGGGAGACATACGTGCTCTGGCTGAGAGTAAGGAATGAAGATATGGGAGACATACGTGCTCTGGCTGAGAGTAAGGAATGAAGATATGGGAGACATACGTGCTCTGGCTGAGAGTAAGGAATGAAGATACGGGAGACATACGTGCTCTGGCTGAGAGTAAGAAATGAAGATATGGGAGACATACGTGCTCTGGCTGAGAGTAAGGAATGAAGATATGGGAGACATACGTGCTCTGGCTGAGAGTAAGGAATGAAGATATGGGAGACATACGTGCTCTGGCTGAGAGTAAGGAATGAAGATACGGGAGACATACGTGCTCTGGCTGAGAGTAAGGAATGAAGATATGGGAGACATACGTGCTCTGGCTGAGAGTAAGGAATGAAGATACGGGAGACATACGTGCTCTGGCTGAGAGTAAGGAATGAAGATACGGGAAACATACGTGCTCTGGCTGAGAGTAAGGAATGAAGATATGGGAGACGTACGTGCTCTGGCTGAGAGTAAGGAATGAAGATATGGGAGACGTACGTGCTCTGGCTGAGAGTAAGGAATGAAGATATGGGAGATGTACATGCTCTGGCTGAGAGTAAGAAATGAATATATGGGAGATGTACGTGCTCTGGCTGAGATTAAGAAATGAATATATGGGAGACGTACGTGCTCTGGCTGAGAGTAAGGAATGAAGATATGGGAGACATACGTGCTCTGGCTGAGAGTAAGGAATGAAGATATGGGAGACATACGTGCTCTGGCTGAGAGTAAGAAATGAAGATACGGGAGATGTACATGCTCTGGCTGAGAGTAAGGAATGACGATATGGGAGACGTACGTGCTCTGTCTGAGAGTAAGGAAGGAAGATAATAATAATAAGAAGAAGAACATTTATATAGTGCCATAAATCTGGAAATACATGAGGCGTACATATTGTAAACAGAGAAGAATAGATATGGGAGATGTACATGCTCTGGCTGAGAGTAAGGATTGACGCTATGGGAGACGTACGTGCTGTGGCTGAGAGTAAGGAATGAAGATATGGGAAACGTACGTGCTCTGGCTGAGAGTAAGGAATGAAGATATGGGAAACGTACGTGCTCTGGCTGAGAGTAAGGAATGAAGATATGGGAGACGTACGTGCTCTGGCTGAGAGTAAGGAATGAAGATATGGGAGACGTACGTGCTCTGGCTGAGAGTAAGGAATGAAGATATGGGAGACGTACGTGCTCTGGCTGAGAGTAAGGAATGAAGATATGGGAGACGTAGTGCTCTGGCTGAGAGTAAGAAATGAAGATATGGGAGACGTACGTGCTCTGGCTGAGAGTAAGGAATGAAGATATGGGAGACGTACGTGCTCTGGCTGAGAGTAAGGAATGAAGATATGGGAGACGTACGTGCTCTGGCTGAGAGTAAGAAACGAAGATATGGGAGACGTACGTGCTCTGGCTGAGAGTAAGAAACGAAGATATGGGAGATGTACGTGCTCTGGCTGAGAGTAAGAAATGAAGATATGGGAGACGTACATGCTCTGGCTGAGAGTAAGAAATGAAGATATGGGAGACGTACGTGCTCTGGCTGAGAGTAAGAAATGAAGATATGGGAGACGTACGTGCTCTGGCTGAGAGTAAGAAATGAAGATATGGGAGACGTACGTGCTCTGGCTGAGGTCCCATACTTCTATTGCTCCCTCATTGACACACGCGAACACAGTGGAGGACGTCAGAGACCACGCAATGTCGGGCACACCACGCTACAACACCATGGCACTTCATCAGACACACACGCAGCATGTCACTTTACATACAGGACTGACATGGTATGATCTTGTAACACAGTAAAGAAACAACAGTACCATGGTTATACCTGACATGGTGTTTGTGAATACGTAGTTGGCATCTCTGGAATGTCAGTTTCTAGTTCACGTATGTCAGTAAGAGAGGAAGAATACTTTATTAACACTCGCAGTGAAATTACATTTCTGCCTGTGCAACGCATACATTTATAAATATGAACACACAAGGGTAAATCATCATCATGTGTGCAGCCGCAGTGTCCTTTGGTTGGGTCAAGGCCTCGGCAAGGGTAAATATCACATTAAAAGATACACTTTGCCGATATGAACATTAAAATCACCCATCTACAACTTATGCCAGCAAACACATTGTTTTATTCAATATTTATTATTCAAAATATGGTACAACAGTCAGACTATAGCATCACACAGTAATGTTGACAGAGTGCAACATGACTCTGTAACACTGACAGCTAGTGACAGTGACATAGAGTAGAACATGTAATGACACCAATGTCTGATGTGACACAGTGACACTGGCGTGAAGTACAACATGACAGTGTAACATAGAGTACAACACGAGACAGCGACACAGAGAACATCACATCACAGTGACACTGGCAGAGTGCACGAGATGGTGACATTGACAATGTACGATGCAATAATTATGACACATGACACAGTGACACTGACACAGACCACATATGTGCCAACATGATACTATGTACATGACAGTGTACACTGATATAATAATGACAGTGACACAAACAAAGAATACATGACATCGACAGAGTACATAATGACACCGATACAGAGTACATGACACAGTGACACCGACACAGTGACACAGTGACGTACCGTGGATGAGAGGAAGGTAAGGATGGGTTCGGTGCGGTCCTGCTGCCACAGTCGAATGCTCCAGTCTCCACTGCAGCTGAGGAACATCTCCGGACAGAACGGGGACCACTGGATCTTGTAGACAGGACCCTGCACACAGACCACGGTCCTCTCAAATTAAACATCTAACTACACTTCAATTCACCATCAAGACGGTGTAACACAAGACATGCATGCGTGTGCACGTGTGCGAAGACATACTTACACCGTACCAGACCATAAATCAAATCGCAGAATGTTCTAAAATGTGGGCGAGTTTAATTTAATTCTACTTTTAAAAACGCCAGTTGTTGCTGATGTTGGACACTGTGGCAGCAAACTCCATAGATTCACGGCTGCTCTATTCAATCACAGGTGCCTCAGTGACATACTGGTTGTGAGCTGCTAGACAGATTCCATTCACCAAATAGCTGTAGCTTATTATGTGTAGGTCGACATTCCACTGTGATGCTGTATTTATTGTCTGTGATGCGACGACCACACTTATGATATTAGGCAATTTGTTATTATTATTTATAATTTTTTGTAATATTTTATTTTTTTATTTTTAGTTACCTATGTTTTATCACTTTATTTATTTATTTATTTATTATCTTTAATGAATGCTACACACAACTTTCCCTCCACAGGATACTAAAGTTTTATCGTATTGTACATGTATTGAGAATGCATCACACATACACATCCACATACCTATACGCACGCGCGCGGCGCGCGCACGCGCGCACGCACGCATCGCACGCACGCACGCACGCACGCACGCACGCACGCACACACACACACACACACACACACATTCTTAATGTCACACGATCTTGCTGGAAAGAGAAGTCAGTAGAAACTGAAACAAATATTGTAGATTTGTTCACTACGATTTTGGAATTTGTTTATAAATATGATTCTTACACAGTTCTACTGATATATTCATATGTGGCAACATATGTTTATGACCTACTTATTCAGTACTTTTAGTTTTACTTTAAATAATTTACTTCCTTCTTTTACTTGAGCTACTTACCGTGTGTCCGTAGTAACTGTCCAGGTACTGCTCATTGTAGGAGCACGAGCACCGGTGGATGTGACCCTCCTCCGTACCCACCAAGTAGCTGCAAGTAGACATCTCAAGTAGACACCACAAGTAGACGTCACACGAAGACAACACAAGTAGACACCACAAGTAGATATCACACGAAGACAACACAAGTAGACACCACAAGTAGACATCACAAGTACATAGCACAAGTAGACACCACAAGTAGACACCACAAGTAGACAGCACAAGTAGACACCACAAGTAGACATCACAAGTAGACACCACAAGTAGACACCACAAGTAGACATCACAAGTAGACACCACAAGTAGACACCACAAGTAGACACCACAAGTAGACATCACAAGTAGACACCACAAGTAGACATCACAAGTAGACATCACAAGTAGACATCACAAGTAGACACCACAAGTAGACATCACAAGTACATAGCACAAGTAGACACCACAAGTAGACACCACAAGTACATAGCACAAGTAGACACTACAAGTAGACACCACAAGTAGACACCACAAGTAGACATCACAAGTAGACATCACAAGTAGACACCACAAGTAGACACCTCAAGTAGACATCACAAGTAGACACCTCAAGTAGACATCACAAGTAGATATCACACGAAGACAACACAAGTAGACACCACAAGTAGACATCACAAGTAGATGTCACAAGTAGACACCTCAAATAGACACCACAAGTAGACATCACAAGTAGACACCACAAGTAGACACCTCAAATAGACACCACAAGTAGACACTCAAGTAGACACCACAAGTAGACATTACATGAAGACATCACAAGTAGATATTACAAATATAGACACCACAAGTAGACATCATGAATAGTCACCATAAGTACATAGCACAAACATACATCAAATGTAGATACCACAATTAGACACAACAAGAATAGACAACAAGAAGACGCAACAAATAGTCACAACAAGTAGACATCATGAGTAGTCACCATAAGTAGATATTACAAATATAGACTCCACATGAAGACATCACAAGTATACATCACAAGTAGACACCACAAGTAGACATTACAAGTAGACACCACAAGTAGACATTACAAGTAGACACCACAAGTAGATATTGCAAGTAGACACATAATATATATATTACAAAAACTGACTGGACATATCCTCACTTAAGTCATTCAGTCACTAGACACACAGATCTGAATGTGAACACCCACACTTACCACTGAGCTGCGTGATGCGGGAGGAGTGAGATATAGTAGTCTGTACTCACATGTTTGAATCCTGTTGTGTGAAGGCGAAGCACATGCCACCAGCATATCTGGAGATGAACGCTTCAGCCTTCTTTGTCTTCATCGACCCACCCTGCTTCTGAATGACCTTCTTCAGCCTCATTAGATCTGAAACACATGGCATCATCACCATCATCATCATCTTCACCAAAATCTTTACCCTCATCATCATCACCACCATCACCATAACCATAACCATCATCATCATCACGTAACGTTTAGCTATTTACATGTATGTATACACCAATGAACGGGGGCAGCCATCCTGGATTTGATGGTGTTTTATTCATTATTTTATTTACATGCATTGCTGTAGACTGCTGCAGGGAGTCAGTGGTGACACTGCTGTAGACTGCTGCAGGGAGTCAGTGATGACACTGCTGTAGACTGCTGCAGGGAGTCAGTGATGACACTGCTGTAGACTGTTTCAGGGAGTCAGTGATGACACTGTTGTAGACTGTTTCAGGGAGTCAGTGGTGACACTGCTGTAGACTGCTGCAGGGAGTCAGTGTGACACTGCTGTAGACTGCTGCAGGGAGTCAGTGATGACACTGTTAGGCTCAGGGAGTCAGTGGTGACACTGCTGCAGGGAGTCAGTGATGACACTGCTGTAGACTGCTGCAGGGAGTCAGTGGTGACACTGCTGTAGACTGCTGCAGGGAGTCAGTGGTGACACTGCTGTAGACTGCTGCAGGGAGTCAGTGGTGACACTGCTGTAGACTGCTGCAGGGAGTCAGTGATGACACTGCTGTAGACCTCTGCAGGGAGTCAGTGGTGACACTGCTGTAGACTGCTGCAGGGAGTCAGTGATGACACTGCTGTAGACCTCTGCAGGGAGTCAGTGATGACACTGCTGTAGACTGCTGCAGGGAGTCAGTGATGACACTGCTGTAGACTGCTGCAGGGAGTCAGTGGTGACACTGCTGTAGACTGCTGCAGGGAGTCAGTGATGACACTGCTGTAGACTGCTGCAGGGAGTCAGTGGTGACACTGCTGTAGACTGCTGCAGGGAGTCAGTGATGACACTGCTGTAGACTGCTGCAGGGAGTCAGTGATGACACTGCTGTAGACTGCTGCAGGGAGTCAGTGGTGACACTGCTGTAGACTGCTGCAGGGAGTCAGTGATGACACTGCTGTAGACTGCTGCAGGGAGTCAGTGATGACACTGCTGTAGACTGTTGCAGGGAGTCAGTGGTGACACTGCTGTAGACTGTTGCAGGGAGTCAGTGATGACACTGCTGTAGACTGCTGCAGGGAGTCAGTGATGACACTGCTGTAGACCTGCAGGGAGTCAGTGGTGACACTGCTGTAGACTGTTGCAGGGAGTCAGTGGTGACACTGCTGTAGACTGCTGCAGGGAGTCAGTGGTGACACTGCTGTAGACTGCTGCAGGGAGTCAGTGGTGACACTGCTGTAGACTGCTGCAGGGAGTCAGTGGTGACACTGCTGTAGACTGTTGCAGGGAGTCAGTGGTGACACTGCTGTAGACTGCTGCAGGGAGTCAGTGGTGACACTGCTGTAGACTGCTGCAGGGAGTCAGTGGTGACACTGCTGTAGACTGCTGCAGGGAGTCAGTGGTGACACTGCTGTAGACTGCTGCAGGGAGTCAGTGGTGACACTGCTGTAGACTGCTGCAGGGAGTCAGTGGTGACACTGCTGTAGACTGCTGCAGGGAGTCAGTGGTGACACTGCTGTAGACTGTGCAGGGAGTCAGTGGTGACACTGCTGTAGACTGCTGCAGGGAGTCAGTGGTGACACTGCTGTAGACTGTCAGGGGTCAGTGTGACACTGTGGGCTGTTGCAGGGAGTCAGTGGTGACACTGCTGTAGACTGCTGCAGGGAGTCAGTGGTGACACTGCTGTAGACTGCTGCAGGGAGTCAGTGGTGACACTGCTGTAGACTGCTGCAGGGAGTCAGTGATGACACTGCTGTAGACTGCTGCAGGGAGTCAGTGATGACACTGCTGTAGACTGTTGCAGGGAGTCAGTGGTGACACTGCTGTAGACTGCTGCAGGGAGTCAGTGGTGACACTGCTGTAGACTGTTTCAGGGAGTCAGTGGTGACACTGCTGTAGACTGTTTCAGGGAGTCAGTGGTGACACTGCTGTAGACTGCTGCAGGGAGTCAGTGATGACACTGCTGTAGACTGCTGCAGGGAGTCAGTGATGACACTGCTGTAGACTGCTGCAGGGAGTCAGTGGTGACACTGCTGTAGACTGCTGCAGGGAGTCAGTGTGACCTGTGAACTGTCAGGGGTCAGTGTGACCTGTAGACTGCTGCAGGGAGTCAGTGGTGACACTGCTGTAGACTGCTGCAGGGAGTCAGTGGTGACACTGCTGTAGACTGCTGCAGGGAGTCAGTGGTGACACTGCTGTAGACTGCTGCAGGGAGTCAGTGGTGACACTGCTGTAGACTGCTGCAGGGAGTCAGTGGTGACACTGCTGTAGACTGCTGCAGGGAGTCAGTGGTGACACTGCTGTAGACTGCTGCAGGGAGTCAGTGATGACACTGCTGTAGACTGCTGCAGGGAGTCAGTGGTGACACTGCTGTAGACTGCTGCAGGGAGTCAGTGGTGACACTGCTGTAGACTGCTGCAGGGAGTCAGTGGTGACACTGCTGTAGACTGCTGCAGGGAGTCAGTGGTGACACTGCTGTAGACTGCTGCAGGGAGTCAGTGGTGACACTGCTGTAGACTGCTGCAGGGAGTCAGTGGTGACACTGCTGTAGACTGCTGCAGGGAGTCAGTGGTGACACTGCTGTAGACTGCTGCAGGGAGTCAGTGATGACACTGCTGTAGACTGCTGCAGGGAGTCAGTGATGACACTGCTGTAGACTGCTGCAGGGAGTCAGTGGTGACACTGCTGTAGACTGCTGCAGGGAGTCAGTGATGACACTGCTGTAGACTGCTGCAGGGAGTCAGTGGTGACACTGCTGTAGACTGCTGCAGGGAGTCAGTGGTGACACTGCTGTAGACTGCTGCAGGGAGTCAGTGTGACACTGCTGTAGACTGCTGCAGGGAGTCAGTGGTGACACTGCTGTAGACTGCTGCAGGGAGTCAGTGGTGACACTGCTGTAGACTGCTGCAGGGAGTCAGTGATGACACTGCTGTAGACTGCTGCAGGGAGTCAGTGATTTTACGCTGCTGTGAGACTGCTGCAGGGAGTCAGTGGTGACACTGCTGTAGACTGCTGCAGGGAGTCAGTGGTGACACTGCTGTAGACTGCTGCAGGGAGTCAGTGATGACACTGCTGTAGACTGCTGCAGGGAGTCAGTGATGACACTGCTGTAGACTGCTGCAGGGAGTCAGTGGTGACACTGCTGTAGACTGCTGCAGGGAGTCAGTGGTGACACTGCTGTAGACTGCTGCAGGGAGTCAGTGATGACACTGCTGTAGACTGCTGCAGGGAGTCAGTGGTGACACTGCTGTAGACT
The DNA here is from genome assembly GCA_025642075.2 of Ridgeia piscesae. Lineage (NCBI taxonomy): Eukaryota > Metazoa > Annelida > Polychaeta > Sabellida > Siboglinidae > Ridgeia > Ridgeia piscesae. The sequence continues at coordinate 169,429 of JAODUO010000938.1, forward strand.
GCTGCAGGGAGTCAGTGGTGACACTGCTGTAGACTGCTGCAGGGAGTCAGTGGTGACACTGCTGTAGACTGCTGCAGGGAGTCAGTGGTGACACTGCTGTAGACTGCTGCAGGGAGTCAGTGATGACACTGCTGTAGACTGCTGCAGGGAGTCAGTGGTGACACTGCTGTAGACTGCTGCAGGGAGTCAGTGGTGACACTGCTGTAGACTGCTGCAGGGAGTCAGTGGTGACACTGCTGTAGACTGCTGCAGGGAGTCAGTGGTGACACTGCTGTAGACTGCTGCAGGGAGTCAGTGGTGACACTGCTGTAGACTGCTGCAGGGAGTCAGTGGTGACACTGCTGTAGACTGTCAGGGGACACTGCTGTAGACTGCAGGGAGTCAGTGGTGACACTGCTGTAGACTGCTGCAGGGAGTCAGTGGTGACACTGCTGTAGACTGCTGCAGGGAGTCAGTGGTGACACTGCTGTAGACTGCTGCAGGGAGTCAGTGGTGACACTGCTGTAGACTGCTGCAGGGAGTCAGTGGTGACACTGCTGTAGACTGCTGCAGGGAGTCAGTGGTGACACTGCTGTAGACTGCTGCAGGGAGTCAGTGGTGACACTGCTGTAGACTGTTTCAGGGAGTCAGTGGTGACACTGCTGTAGACTGTTTCAGGGAGTCAGTGGTGACACTGCTGTAGACTGCTGCAGGGAGTCAGTGATGACACTGCTGTAGACTGCTGCAGGGAGTCAGTGGTGACACTGCTGTAGACTGCTGCAGGGAGTCAGTGGTGACACTGCTGTAGACTGCTGCAGGGAGTCAGTGGTGACACTGCTGTAGACTGCTGCAGGGAGTCAGTGATGACACTGCTGTAGACTGTTGCAGGGAGTCAGTGGTGACACTGCTGTAGACTGCTGCAGGGAGTCAGTGGTGACACTGCTGTAGACTGCTGCAGGGAGTCAGTGTGCTGACAACTGGTGCTGTAGACTGCTGCAGGGAGTCAGTGGTGACACTGCTGTAGACTGTTGCAGGGAGTCAGTGATGACACTGCTGTAGACTGCTGCAGGGAGTCAGTGGTGACACTGCTGTAGACTGCTGCAGGGAGTCAGTGGTGACACTGCTGTAGACTGCTGCAGGGAGTCAGTGATGACACTGCTGTAGACTGCTGCAGGGAGTCAGTGGTGACACTGCTGTAGACTGCTGCAGGGAGTCAGTGGTGACACTGCTGTAGACTGCTGCAGGGAGTCAGTGGTGACACTGCTGTAGACTGCTGCAGGGAGTCAGTGGTGACACTGCTGTAGACTGCTGCAGGGAGTCAGTGGTGACACTGCTGTAGACTGCTGCAGGGAGTCAGTGATGACACTGCTGTAGACTGCTGCAGGGAGTCAGTGGTGACACTGCTGTAGACTGCTGCAGGGAGTCAGTGGTGACACTGCTGTAGACTGCTGCAGGGAGTCAGTGGTGACACTGCTGTAGACTGCTGCAGGGAGTCAGTGATGACACTGCTGTAGACTGCTGCAGGGAGTCAGTGATGACACTGCTGTAGACTGCTGCAGGGAGTCAGTGGTGACACTGCTGTAGACTGCTGCAGGGAGTCAGTGGTGACACTGCTGTAGACTGCTGCAGGGAGTCAGTGGTGACACTGTGTAGACTGTCAGGGAGTCAGTGGTGACACTGCTGTAGACTGCTGCAGGGAGTCAGTGGTGACACTGCTGTAGACTGCTGCAGGGAGTCAGTGATGACACTGCTGTAGACTGCTGCAGGGAGTCAGTGATGACACTGCTGTAGACTGCTGCAGGGAGTCAGTGGTGACACTGCTGTAGACTGCTGCAGGGAGTCAGTGGTGACACTGCTGTAGACTGCTGCAGGGAGTCAGTGGTGACACTGCTGTAGACTGCTGCAGGGAGTCAGTGGTGACACTGCTGTAGACTGCTGCAGGGAGTCAGTGGTGACACTGCTGTAGACTGCTGCAGGGAGTCAGTGGTGACACTGCTGTAGACTGCTGCAGGGAGTCAGTGGTGACACTGCTGTAGACTGCTGCAGGGAGTCAGTGGTGACACTGCTGTAGACTGCTGCAGGGAGTCAGTGGTGACACTGCTGTAGACTGCTGCAGGGAGTCAGTGGTGACACTGCTGTAGACTGCTGCAGGGAGTCAGTGGTGACACTGCTGTAGACTGCAGGGAGTCAGTGTGACACTGCTGAGACTGGCAGGGAGTCAGTGGTGACACTGCTGTAGACTGCTGCAGGGAGTCAGTGGTGACACTGCTGCAGACTGCTGCAGGGAGTCAGTGGTGACACTGCTACAGGGAGTCAGTGATGACACTGCTGTAGACTGCTGCAGGGAGTCAGTGGTGACACTGCTGCAGACTGCTGCAGGGAGTCAGTGATGACACTGCTGTAGACTGCTGCAGGGAGTCAGTGGTGACACTGCTGTAGACTGCTGCAGGGAGTCAGTGGTGACACTGCTGTAGACTGCTAGCAGGGAGTCAGTGGTGACACTGCTGTAGACTGCTGCAGGGAGTCAGTGTGACACTGCTGTAGACTGCTGCAGGGAGTCAGTGGTGACACTGCTGTAGACTGCTGCAGGGAGTCAGTGGTGACACTGCTGTAGACTGCTGCAGGGAGTCAGTGGTGACACTGCTGTAGACTGCTGCAGGGAGTCAGTGGTGACACTGCTGTAGACTGCTGCAGGGAGTCAGTGGTGACACTGCTGTAGACTGCTGCAGGGAGTCAGTGATGACACTGCTGTAGACTGCTGCAGGGAGTCAGTGATGACACTGCTGTAGACTGCTGCAGGGAGTCAGTGGTGACACTGCTGTAGACTGCTGCAGGGAGTCAGTGATGACACTGCTGTAGACTGCTGCAGGGAGTCAGTGGTGACACTGCTGTAGACTGCTGCAGGGAGTCAGTGGTGACACTGCTGTAGACTGCTGCAGGGAGTCAGTGGTGACACTGCTGTAGACTGCTGCAGGGAGTCAGTGGTGACACTGCTGTAGACTGCTGCAGGGAGTCAGTGGTGACACTGCTGTAGACTGCTGCAGGAGTCAGTGGTGACACTGCTGTAGACTGCTGCAGGGAGTCAGTGGTGACACTGCTGTAGACTGCTGCAGGGAGTCAGTGGTGACACTGCTGTAGACTGCTGCAGGGAGTCAGTGGTGACACTGCTGTAGACTGCTGCAGGGAGTCAGTGGTGACACTGCTGTAGACTGCTGCAGGGAGTCAGTGGTGACACTGCTGTAGACTGCTGCAGGGAGTCAGTGGTGACACTGCTGTAGACTGCTGCAGGGAGTCAGTGGTGACACTGCTGTAGACTGCTGCAGGGAGTCAGTGGTGACACTGCTGTAGACTGCTGCAGGGAGTCAGTGGTGACACTGCTGTAGACTGCTGCAGGGAGTCAGTGATGACACTGCTGTAGACTGCTGCAGGGAGTCAGTGGTGACACTGCTGTAGACTGCTGCAGGGAGTCAGTGATGACACTGCTGTAGACTGCTGCAGGGAGTCAGTGATGACACTGCTGTAGACTGCTGCAGGGAGTCAGTGGTGACACTGCTATTGTATTCCCAACTCTTAGTTGTTTCCGGTACTCAGCAATGTTCTACTAACTGAATAGTGAATACCCCAGGGTACCTGGTAGTCTGTATATGTTGTGGTTATAATGTTATGATCTTACGAGGTCTCATTTTTTTCAGAACATTTTCACTAAGCCAATGCTGGTACTGAGGATGGTCACTGTCAGGGTGGTCACTGCCAGGGTGGTAACTGTCAGGGTGGTCACTGCCAGGGTGGTCACTGCCACGGTGGTCACTGTCAGGGTGGTCACTGCCAGGGCGGTCACTGCCAGGGTGGTCACTGCCAGGTGCTTGTTGTCGTGTGCGGTTCTTTTAGATCCCAAACTGAGATGGACCGATGTTAACATGATCTCTGAGTCACGCGGGATACACAGTCCCCAATGTTAATAGCCAGGTTTTTATACTAAGTGTACCATGCCTGCCCAGTCCAGGTACTGAACTTGAGGCGTCTGTATTCCAGGCAGATGTGCTAACCACTACACTATCATGTATCATACAGATAGCTTCATCTGTCGTAGTAATATCACCCTTGGTATCCTACGCAAAATATGGACATCCACTGAACTAGCAGCACTTTGTGTGATATAGCATAAGTCCAGACTCTGGGAACCATGAAAATTGAAAATGTGAAAATGCACATGGACCCTACATAAAAGAACAGTTATGGAAATTAATTCACAACAACTGACCATTCTCTTGAGCAGCTGACCAGTCATGTGATTCAAATAGATATTATTTCTTAAACATTACACATAAATTGAACCATGATTGGCTGATACGAAAATCTGTTGAACACCCTAGCTAACAATTTCATTGGCTGAGCTTAACTTTGGAGTTTTGCAAAGCATGCAAAGCATTAAGCCGAGATGCAAGGTGTGTAGCAGTGCCCTCTGGTGGTGAGGATATAATGCGTGTTGGCACCTCTTATGTGGCCTATGAAATGCTCAAATTGTAAATGACACATCTGTAATGAAAACACACATAACTAGCACAGTTGCTCAATGTGTTGTCTTGGCTCACACACAAACAAAACCCACTTCCTGCTAATAATTACCGCATCTGGCATGCTAGGATGATGCTGCCTAATGGACGAGACACACGACTTAAATAATTAAGTAAACAAGTAACCCATTTTAACCAAAGTTTGTAACTTCTCATTTAAACCTCGGCCACACAGACTCGGTCTGGCAACTGTTGTTACTCACCGTAGCTCTCCAGACCTTTCCTGATGGACCATTGGGTGACTCTGCCGTCTGTTGACACTGATACAAGGACCTCGGTCTTGTCATCACCGGTCCCTCGGTCCTTCTCAATCCACTGCAGCTGCCACACAGGGCAGATGTGTTTGCCGGTCGCCTCACTGCACACAGACCATGTGGTTAGATGGACCAAAATATATGTGTTTCTTCATTGAACACAGACCATGTGGTTAGATGGACCAAAAAGTATATGTGTTTCTTCATTGAACACAGACCACGTGGTTAGATGGACCAAAGTATATGTGTTTCTTCACTGAACACAGACCATGTGGTTAGATGAACCAAAATATGTGTTTCTTCATTGAACACAGACCATGTGGTTAGATGGACCAAAGTATAATATGTGTTTCTTCATTGAACACAGACCATGTGGTTAGATGGACCAAAATATATGTGTTTCTTCATTGAACACAGACCATGTGGTTAGATGGACCAAAATATATGTGTTTCTTCACTGAACACAGACCATGTGGTTAGATGGACCAAAATATATGTGTTTCTTCACTGAACACAGACCATGTGGTTAGATGGACCAAAATATATGTGTTTCTTCATTGAACACAGACCATGTGGTTAGATGGACCAAAATATATGTGTTTCTTCATTGAACACAGACCATGTGGTTAGATGGACCAAAATATATGTGTTTCTTCACTGAACACAGACCATGTGGTTAGATGGCCCAAAAAGTATATGTGTTTCTTCACTGAACACAGACCATGTGGTTAGATGGACCAAAATATATGTGTTTCTTCATTGAACACAGACCATGTGGTTAGATGGACCAAAATATATGTGTTTCTTCACTGAACACAGACCATGTGGTTAGATGGACCAAAATATATGTGTTTCTTCATTGAACACAGACCATGTGGTTAGATGGACCAAAGTATATGTGTTTCTTCACTGAACACAGACCATGTGGTTAGATGGACCAAAATATATGTGTTTCTTCATTGAACACAGACCATGTGGTTAGATGGACAAAAATTGTGTGTTACTTACTGAACACAGACCATTGGTTAGATGGCCCAAAAATGTGTTTCTTCATTGAGCAAGACCATGTGGTTAGATGGACCTATATGTGTGTTACTTCACTAACACGGACCCCGTGGTTAGATGGACCTATTTTGTGTTACTTTAGTGAACACGGCCCCCATGGGGTTAGTGGACCTATTTTGTGTTACTTTAGTGAACACAGACCATGGGGGTTGATGATTCAAATTATTGTTGCTTCACTGAACAGCCCCATTTGGGGCCCTTATGTGTACAAAACAAACCCTTGGTAAATCCAAAAAATTTTTTACAAAAAACAGTTGGGGAAAGGGAAAAAAGGGGCACTGAACACAGCCCAGTGGTAGCTGGACCAAGGGTTTTGCTCTGGGCCCTTTTTTGGGCGGTGCAGAGACCCGGTGGTGCAGCAGTGCATGCAACACCAGTGCTGCTGACAACACGCACTACTCATACAACACACAATGCGTGCCCGACTCGCAAGAATGTGGAAATGTGCATTCTTTGGTGCAAGGCCTTAACATTTTGTTATTAGTTCAATAATTAATGTTACTAGTTTCTAAGTAATAGATATACTTAAACATTAACCAGTTCTCATTAACAGAAGGATGAAAGGGACAAGTGACTGAAATGGATTTTCAACCACTTTTGCTCTCTAAAATTCACAGGAACATTTTTATGTACAGTATCCTAACTAACATAAGTTTTGACATAAAAATAATCCAACATTCTACCAGATGATCACAGTTAGAAGACTCACTTAAAGGGATACTCCAGTCAGTGAGAGATTCGCAGCATTTACTTACATACAGGCGTGTATGTATAATATATTGGTTGTACATAGTAATTGTGCACAAAGATCCTTAATAAATAAACAACTAATTATAGTGTGATTGTACCAGAAACACTCCATGTTGAATTAAGGGCACTGCCATCTTGAGACTTATGCGCCAGTGATGTAAACCACTTACGTCACTGGCGCATGCACGTTCGAACATCCGATGTCTGTCCAGTGGTATTTAATGTATCCAGTACGTTGTGGATTGCTTACCGGTACTTCACTATCACAATTTTTAGCGAAGATTCCGCCAATCCTTGTTTTTTTCAACAACGTGCCAGTGACGCAAAGATTTGGCTTACGTCCCTGGCGCATAAGTCTAAAGATGGCAGAGCTCTGAATGTAAGATAGCATGTTTTTATACCATTAAACTATAACTAGTTGTTTATTAATGACCTTTGTGCACAATTACTAGGCACAACCAATACATTACACTTATCTAAGTTAATATTGTGAACCTCTCACTGACTGGAGTATCCCTGTAACTGTTTCCTTAAATTAAATTCTGCCTAAAACCACAATACAAAGTAATTTTGTATCTACCGTAAAAAAAAATTAAATAAAAAAGTTATTTCCTATCCAGTACTTAACTGCTTAAGGTTTGCTACACCTCATAAAATCACATATATTTTAATCTAAACTCTGTCTTAACTTCTCGTAATACTATAACACACATTGCAGCAACTAGATGTCATGAATATGTATTCAGATGCTGATAAATTCTTATCAATTAATTCCAGTTAAACATATATTGATTGCTTAAGAGTAATCTGAGTTAAATATGATGGCATTTATCAGTGCTCCTTTATGTTAGAGTGAATTTACTGATGTGAAAAAGTGGGCAGTTACTAATGAATGCACACACACGCACGCACGCACGCACGCGCGCACACACACACGCACGCACCCATCCATGTGCACCTGTCTAGATGTGTATGCAGTCAGCCTATCTTCTACATAGCAGTAGCAACCTATGCAGTGGCTGATACTTACAAGTCTTCTGTTTGACTCAAGTCTCTACTATCAAGCATTAAAGGAAAAAGCAAGGCATTCAATCAACATGCTGCTAATAAAAAGCATGCACCAATAAGCTGATTCCATGTGAAAACTTGACTGCTGATGCCATTTCCTGTGGAATGTTGCAGCTAGAGAAAAAATCACAAACTACTGGAAAACATCTGACATGTTTGGTGAAGTCTGGAGTTAGTATGTTTGTAAACAAGCTGCACAGCCAAGAGATTTTGCTTCATGTGGATTTGTATTCTGTACATTAGTTGGCTTATGTATTTGTTACATCACGGAGTCTTGCAGACAACAGGCTTCAAAAATCAACCGTTGTTACAGCTTTGTAAGTTTGCTATGTCGAGCACTATAACAATAAATTTTGAATGTTTCAAATAACAACCACAATAACTGGTTGTGAAATTGATATCAACCAAGGTGATTGACCATCAAATAATCTTCAATCAACCAGAGTATTGGCTGTCAAATGTGTTTCAGATATCAGTTATTGCGATTGGCTGCTATTTTTTTAAACAACAATTGTGATTGGCTGTCAAACATTAAGATATCTACCACTATTACTGATATTCCAGCTGCAAATATCAACCACAGGAAACAAACTAAGCAATGGTCTTCAACTTTTGGATGTGTGTAATCAAATAATTATTAAGTGTGTACTGCATATGTTAATGATGTGAATACATAATTAATATATGCATCGAATTCCTCATTTACATAAAGAAGCATGCACAGAAATGTACAAAACACCAGATTTCATGTGCATATTTAACATGCACTAATACTTGGTACACACAAACATGTCTTTTGGCGCATAAAATCTTACATGTTTTAAATCTCATAAAACATTTCGGCCAAGTCTCTCTCGATGCCATCATGATAATTTACAGGATAGAATGGTTTTTCAATATTTTTTATTTCATCCAGCTATTGAACACAAGCAAAAATACAACACACCGTGCTTTCACACAATACAGATGGTTAGATGGACCGATGTGTGTGTTAATCCCCCGAACACAGACCATGTGGTTAAATGAACTAAAATATGTGTACTACTTCACTGAACACAGACCATATGGTGAAATGGACCAAAGTATGTATGTTATTTCACTGAACACAGACCATGTGGTTAGATGGACCAAAGTATGTGTGTTACTTCACTGAATGCAAACGACGTGGTTAGATGAACCAAAATATGTATGTTACTCCATGTGTGTTACTTCACTGAATGCAAACGACGTGGTTAGATGAACCAAAATATGTATGTTACTCCATGTGTGTTACTTCACTGAACACAGACCACGTGGTTAGATGGACCAAAGTATGTGTGTTACTTCACTGAATGCAAACGACGTGGTTAGATGAACCAAAATATGTATGTTACTCCATGTGTGTTACTTCACTGAACACAGACCACGTGGTTAGATGGACCAAAGTATGTGTGTCACTTCACTGAATGCAAAAGACGTGGTTAGATGGACCAAAATATGTATGTTACTCCATGTGTGTTACTTCACTGAACACAGACCACGTGGTTAGATGGACCAAAGTATGTGTGTTACTTCACTGAATGCAAACGACGTGGTTAGATGGACCAAAATATGTATGTTACTCCATGTGTGTTACTTCACTGAATGCAGACCACGTGGTTAGATGGACCAAAGTATGTGTGTTACTTCACTGAATGCAAACCACGTGGTTAGATGGACCAAAGTATGTGTGTTACTCCATGTGTGTTACTTCACTGAATGCAGACCACGTGGTTAGATGGACCAAAATATGTATGTTACTCCATGTGTGTTACTTCACTGAATGCAGACCACGTGGTTAGATGGACCAAAGTATGTGTGTTACTTCACTGAATGCAGACCACGTGGTTAGATGGACCAAAGTATGTGTGTTACTTCACTGAACACAGACCACGTGGTTAGATGGACCAAAGTATGTGTGTTACTTCACTGAACGCAGACCACGTGGTTAGATGGACCAAAGTATGTGTGTTACTTCACTGAACACAGACCACGTGGTTAGATGGACCAAAGTATGTGTGTTATTTCATGTGTATGTTTCTCTGAACACAGGCCATTTATTTAGAGAACAAATGAACATGTTGTTTACATCATTAAACACAGACCATACAATTTAGATAGTAATGTGCATGTCATTTACTTAATTAAATACAAACCACAGAACTAGAGACCACATTAAACACGGACCCCACAGTCAGCGGACCTACGTGTCTGCTGTTACTTTAGTAAACACGGACCCCACAGTCAGTGGACCTACGTGTCTGCTGTTACTTTAGTAAACACAGACCACTGGCCATGTTGCTTATTCACTTGACTTGTTGCTTCACAAATCAGCACATTTGTGACTTCATGTCAGAAAACAAACTTCCATCAGAAATACAAACAAAGTTGAAAAGCAGTGCACTAAACAAAACAGTGCAGTTGGACCAACGGTGCTCTGGCACTGGCGGTGCAGGGACCCGGCAGTGCAGCAGTGCATGCTGTGTACACATACAACACCGGTGCTGCTGGCAACATGCACTACTCATGCTACACACAATGCGTGCCCGACTCGCAAGACGTGTAAATGTGCATTCTTTGGTGCAAGGCCTTAACATTTGTTTAATTAGTTTTAATTAATGTTACTAGTTTCTAACTAATTTAATTACTTAAACATTAATCAGTTCTCATTAACAGAAGGACGAAAGGGAAAAGTCACTGACATGAATTACCAACCACTTTTGCTGTTTAAAATTCATGTTTAGATAGAGTACACTAACTGAGAGCTTAACATAAGTTTTGACATAGAACTAATCCAAACTTCTGCAAGATGATCACCAAGTTAGAAGACTCACTGAACTGTTTGTTTAAATCAAATTCTGCCTGAAAACACAATACAAAGTAATTTTGTATCTATCATTAAACATTGTTTTATAAAATAAAGTTATTTCTTGTCCAGTACTTAACTGCTTAAGGCATGTTACACTTCATAAAATCACAGATATTTTATTCTAAACTGTCTTAACTTCTCTTACCACACACATTACAGCAACTAGATGTCATTAGCAGATGCTAATAAATTCTTGTCAATTAATTCCATTTACACTGTAAACATATACAGGGTATTGCCTAAGAGTAATCTGAGTTAAATATGATGGCATTTATCAGTGCTCCTTTATGTTAGAGTGAATTTACTGATGTGAAAAAGTGGGCAGTTACTAAAGCATGCACACACACATATACACATGCACACACGCACGCACGCATGCACGCACGCATGCCCGCCCACACATACGCATACACGCACGCACACACACACGCATGTGCACACGCACACACACACGCACACGCACATGCACACACACACGCACACACACACATACACACACACACCCATCCATGTGCACCTGTCTAGATGTGTATGCAGTCAACGTTGCAGTTAGCCACCTATGAAGTGGCTGATACTTACAAGTCTTCTGTTTGCCTCAAGTCTTTACTATCAAGCATTAAAGGAAAAAGCAAGGCATTCAATCAACATGCTGCTAATAAAAAGCATGCACCAATAAGCTGATTCCACGTGAAAACTCGAATGTTGATGCCATTTCCTGTGGAATGTTGCAGCTCAAGTAAAAATCACAAACTGTTGGAAAACATCCGACATGTTTGCTGAAGTCTGGAGTTAGTATGTTTTAAACATGCTGCACAGCCAAGAGATTTTGCTTCATATGGACTTGTATTCTGTACATTAGTTGCAAAGCTTACGTATTTGTTACATCACTGAGTTACGCAGACAACAGACTTCAGAAATCAACCGTTGTTACCGGTTGGTAAGTGTGTTATGACGAGCACTGACAACAGATTTTGAATGTTTCAAATAACAACCACAGTGACTGGTTGTGAACTAAATATCAACCAAGGTTATTAACCATCAAATCATCTTGGCTGTCAAACATTAAGATATCTACCACTATTACTGATATTCCAGCTGCAAATGTCAACCACAGGAAACAAACTATGCAGTGGTTTTAAACTTTCTGACGCGTGTAATCAAATAATAATTAAGTGTGTACTGCATATGTTAATTATGTGAATACATAATTAATATATGCACCAAATTCCTAACTTACATAAAGAAGCATGCACACAAATGTACAAAACACCAGATATCATGCGTATATTTAAATTTAACATGCACCAATACCTGGCACACACACAAACTTGTCTTTTGGCACATAAAGTCAGACATGTTTAAATCTAAAAAAACATTTTGGCCAAATCTCTCTCGATGCTGTCATGATAATTTACAGGATAGATTGGTCTGTTTTTCAATATTTTGTTATTTCATCCTGTTATTGAACACAAGCAAAAATACAACACACCGTGCTTTCACACAATATATTCAGTTGTTGTGACACTTGTAACACAAAACACCAGTAAAAAAAAAAGTACATGGTAGTAGTATTAATTTGACAAACTTTCAATTCAAGCAGAAAGCCACATACACACATGTCATATGACTGGTTTAATACTTGTTGGCATATTAACTGGGTAACAAAATAACAGCAATCTGTATAAAACAAAAATATGTGTGCAATACTCACAGACTGTCCAGTACAGCTTCATTTGATGTGCTGCGTACGTTGTAGATTGCCACGGTGCCATCGTATAAACCAGCCTACAGTCAGTCAATGACAGTCTTACTGACAACAACTTCTTATCTATGTTCACATAGTGTAAATTTCTATGAATTGTCAATAATAATTGTAAAACCTCTGTAGCATCTATAATTCTATATCCTTGACAATTCAAGCTCAGAGGTGCTACAAACAAAAGCATTTGGCATAATCATAAACGGGCACAGGTAAAAGTCACCATTTTTTTTACAAAAAGTAGCTATTGTTAGAGCTAGAGGATTAAATTGTAACAGGAAGTTGATTCCAGATTACTGGCACAGTTACCGAGTAAGCTCGTTTGCCAATATTGAGATTAGTGTTATGGAATAAAAAGTTGTTTTGAAGCGGGTGGTCTAAGGGTCCTAAAGATATGAGATTAATGTCGGTTTTGGAATAGAAAGAGTATGGCATGTAATGGTACCCAATTGAAATTTAATTTGATATACAACTGGAAGCCAACGCGACTAGTGGTACTGATGGTGAGAAACCTATCGTCTTGTGTGATGTGATGCACATTGGGTGCTTTTATTTCAATTTGTGGTATTATGGTATACACTGCAACTTATTCATAAATGTGTGTAACCTTACAGTAGAGCTGAGAAGTTCAGAATTTATAAGATACACTGAATTATGACTGAAAAGAAGTCATGACTGAATCGTGGTGTTCAAAATACAATTGTTTCCAGACACACATCAGTAAGAACTGCATCTATGGTACATGTCTTAATGTTCTTGTTTCAAACATCTCTAGGTCAACATGAAGTAAAACTACCCACTAAGTGCCTATCACACAGAGCAGTCTCTCAAGTTAAGTGCATCATCTGACTTTATTTATCAAGATGATTTGGGAGGGTAATTCTCAAAGAAATTTTGAAAAAACTTTACAATATTAATATTTTAAATAGTTGACAATTTGAAACACAGCATAATAAAAAAGTTACGGGAATTAATACTTTATTTGTACTTTACTAGACTGCATGTCTAGCAAGATGATGATAAAACAAAAGAAGTTAGTTGACTTACCGCAAGCAGGTTTGGGTGCATGAGGCTGAAGTCTAGTGACGTCACCCCGCACTGGCACGTGTACACCCTCTCAGGGTACTACAAGACACACACACACTCAGCCCATAATGGGGAATTTATGTACATCTTGTACACATACATGTGTACACATTGTGTGTACACCACATGGTTGTCTAAACACAATAACAAACAAATTGCTGTATGACTTGTCAGAACATATGTTGTACAAACAAATCATGTTCACAAATCTAACTGGCTGTATAGAATGAGTTAATAAATCACAACGAGACTTTCAAAATCTCTCCCTCACTCTCATGCTCTCTGTCTCACTCTCGCTGTCTCTATGTCTCTCTCTCTCTGTCTCGCTCCCACTCATGCTCTCTCTATGTCTCTCTCTGTCTCTCTCCCACTCATGCTCTCTCTCTATTGCTCTCTCTGTCTCTCTCCCACTCATGCTCTCTCTCTCTCTATGTCACTCTCTGTCTCGCTCCCATTCATGCTCTCTCTCTATTGCTCTCTCTCTCTGTCTCTCTTCATGCTCTCTTCTATGTCACTCTCTGTCTCTCTCCCGCTCATGCTCTCTCTATGTCTCCCTCTGTCTCGCTCCCACTCATGCTCTCTCTCTTTTGTCTCTCTCTGTCTCTCTCCCGCTCATGCTCTCTCTATGTCCCTCTCTGTCTCGCTCCAATTCATGCCCTCTCTCTTTTGTCTCTCTCTGTCTCTCTCCCGCTCATGCTCTCTCTTCTATTGCTCTCTCTCTCTCTGTCTCTCTCCCGCTCATGCTCTCTCTATGTCACTCTCTGTCTCGCTCCCATTCATGCCCTCTCTCTATTGCTCTCTCTCTCTGTCTCTCTCCCGCCTCTCTTCTCTCTATTGTCTCTCTCTCTCTCTCTCTGTCTCTCTCCCGCTCATGCTCTCTCTATGTCACTCTCTGTCTCTCTCTCCCATTCATGCTCTCTCTCTATTTCTCTCTCTCTCTCTCTCTCTCTCTCTCCCACTCATGCTCTCTCTATGTCACTCTCTGTCTCTCTCTCCCATTCATGCTCTCTTTCTCTTTTCTCTGTCTCTCTCTCTCTCTTGTCCTGTCTCTGTCTCTCTCTCTCTCTCTCTCTCTCTCTCTCTCTCTCTCTCTCTCTCTCTCTCTCTCTCTCTCTCTCTCTCTCTCTCTCTCTCTCTCTCTCTCTCTCTCTCTCTCTCTCTCTCTCTCTCTCTCTCTCTCTCTCTCTCTCTCTCTCTCTCTCTCTCTCTCTCTCTCTCTCTCTCTTCTCTCTCCCCTCATGCTCTCTCTTCTGTCCTCTCTGTCTCTCTCCCCCTTCTGCTCTCTCTCTTTCTCTCTCTCTCTCTCTCTCTCTCTCTCTCTCTCTCTCTCTCTCTCTCTCTCTCTCTCTCTCTCTCTCTCTCTCTCTCTCTCTCTCTCTCTCTCTCTCTTCTCTCTCTCTCTCTCTCTCTCTCTCTCTCTCTCCCCTTCTCTCCCCCACTCTTGCTCTCCCCCTTATGTCCTCTTTTTTTGTCTCTCTCCCTTCTCTCTCTCTCTCTCTCTCTTTCTCTCTCTCTCTCTCTCTCTCTCTCTCTCTCTCTCTCTCTCTCTCTCTCTCTCTCTCTCTCTCTCTCTCTCTCTCTCTCTCTCTCTCTCTCTCTCTCTCTCTCTCTCTCTCTCTCTCTCTCTCTTCTCTCTCTCTCTCTCTCTCTCTCTCTCTCTCTCTCTCTCTCTCTCTCTCTCTCTCTCCCACTCATGCTCTCTCGATGTCCCTCTGTCTCTCTCCCATTCATGCTCTCTCTCTATTGCTCTCTCTCTCTGTCTCGCTCCCGCTCATGCTCTCTATGGCTCTCTCTCTGTCTCGCTCCCGCTCATGCTCTTTCTATGTCACTCTCTGTATCGCTCCTGCTCATGCTCTCTCTATGTCACTCTGTCTCGCTCCCACTCATGCTCTCTCTCTATGGCTCTCTCTCTTTCTGTCTCTCTCCTGCTAATGCTCTCTCTATGTCTCTGTCTCTCTCCCGCTCATGCTCTCTCTATGTCTCTCTCTGTCTCGCTCCCGCTCATGCTCTATGTCTCTCTCTGTCTCGCTCCCACTCATGCTCTCTCTATGTCTCTCTCTGTCTCGCTCCCACTCATGCTCTCTCTATGTCTCTCTCTGTCTCGCTCCCACTCATGCTCTCTCTATGTCTCTCTGTGTCTGCCCCGGTCTGCCTTCTATGCCTCTCTGTCTCTCCCCCGCTCTGTCTCTCAGTCTCTTTTGTCTCACCCCCGCCTTTTCTCTATGTCTTTTTGTCTCGCTCCCACTCATGCTCTCTCTATGTCTCTCTCTGCCCCTCCCTCTGCTTTTTATGTCTCTCTCTGTCTCTCCCCCACTCATGCCTTCATGTCTCTCTGTCCACTCCCGCTCATGCTCTTTTTATGTCTCTCTCTGTCTCTCTCCCACTCATGCTCTCTCTATGTCTCTCTCTGTCTCTCTCCCGCTCATGCTCTCTCTATGTCTCTCTGTCTCGCTCCCACTCTGTCTCTCTCTATGTCCTCTCTCTGTCTCTCTCCCGCTCATGCTCTTTTATGTTCCTCTGTCTCCTCCCACTCATGCTCTTTTTATGTTCCCTGTCTCTCTCCCGCTCTCCTCTCTATGTCTCTTTTTGTCTCGCTCCCACTCATGCTCTTTTTGCCTCTCTGTCTCGCTCCCGGTCATGCTCTCTCTATGTCCTCTCTGTCTCTCCCACTCATGCTCTCTCTATGTCTCTCTCTGTCTCTCTCCCACTCATGCTCTCTCTATGTCTCTCTTTCTCTCTCCCACTCATGCTCTCTCTATGTCTCTCTTTGTCTCGCTCCCGTCTCTTTCCTTTTGTCTCTCTCTGTCTCTCTCCCGCTCATGCTCTTTTATGCTCTTTTTTCCTCCCCCATCAACTCTTTTATGTCTCTCTTTTCCCCCACTCATACTTCTCTATGTCTTTTTATCCTCTCCCGCTCTCTCTCTTATGTCTCTCTCTGTCTCTCTCCCCTCATGCTCTCTCTATGTCTCTCTCTGTCTTGCTCCCATTCATGCTCTCTCTATGTGTCTCTCTGTCTCTCTCCCACTCATACTCTCTCTATGTCTCTCTCTGTCTCTCCACCTGTTATTGAATTCAAGTCTCCATGGCATCTGTTCATGTGTATACATATGTGATAAACAAACTCTTTCACAACACCTCATCCGTATGTGAAACCTGTCACCTTTGCACTCCATATTTTATACACTAATTTTATATATACATGAGCTGTCATACAAGAATGTGCCTAACGTTTAATTAAGCCACAATCACCCATGTGCACACAAAAATCTTGTCACTGCTTTATTGACAGGAATTAAGCAGATGCATTAGTGTTAAACACACCAAATTCTAAAGGGGAATATTTTGACACCTAACATAACATGGACTGGGTTGATAATGGGTAGAGATCTAACACAAGACTTTTCCACTAGTCATATAGCAGGGCTTAAAAGACATCTGCAGGGCTAGATATATTACACACCTCTGGGTTCTTGATTGACCAGCAGCATACAAGTCCTCCCTTCTGTTTTGCAAAGTCATACTGACCGTAAGACACAGCCACAACATCCTGAAAGACAAGTCTCAGTCAGAGCCTAAATAAATGAAAATCTAATGTCACACTTAGTGACTGGACGATGGCACGGAAACATCATCTGTGTGCGTGCGTGCGTGCGTGCGTGCGTGCGTGCGTGCGTGCGTGTGTGTCTGTGTGTCTGTGTGTGTGTCTTTGTCTGTGTGTGTCTGTGTATGTGTCTGTGAGTGTGTCTGTGTGTAGGATGTGTGTTGTTGTGTGTGTGTGTGTGTGTGTGTGTGTGTGTGTGTGTGTGTGTGTGTGTGTGTGTGTGTGTCTGTGTGTGTGTGTGTCTGTGTGTCTGTGTGTCTGTGTGTCTGTGTTAGACACAGCCACAACATCCTGAAAGACAAGTCTCAGTCAGAGCCTAAATAAATGAAAAACTAATGTCACACCTAGTGACTGGACGATGGCACGGAAACATCATCTGTGTGCATGCGTGCGTGCATGCGTGCGTGCGTGCGTGCGTGCGTGCGTGTCTGTGTGTCTGTGTGTCTGTGTGTCTGTGTTGTCTGTGTGTTTGTGTGTTTGTGTGTGTGTCTTTGTCTGTCTGTGTGTGTGTCTGTGAGTGTGTCTCTGTGTATGCATATGTGTGTGTGTGTACCAGAAGTGTGGACACGTATGAGAGTATGATTATATGGGTGCATGTTTGCATGTTAGTGTGTGTGTGTGTGTGTGTGTGTGTGTGTGTGTGTGTGTGTGTGTGTGTGTGTGTGTGTATGTGTGTGTGTATATGTGTGTGTATATGTGTCTATGTGTGTGTGTATGTGTGTGTATGTGTGTGTATGTGTGCATATATGTGGATGTGTGTGTGTGCATGTGTATGATATGACCCTAGCACTAACCGGGTTGACTTTAGCACTGACCGGGTTGACCCTAGCACTAACCAGGTTGACTTTAGCACTGACCGGGTTGACCCTAGCACTGACCGGGTTGACCCTAGCACTGACCGGGTTGACCCTAGCACTGACCGGGTTGACCCTAGCACTAACCGGGTTGACCCTAGCACTGACCGGGTTGACCTAGCACTGACCGGGTGGACCCTAGCACTAACCAGGTTGACTTTAGCACTGACCGGGTTGACCCTAGCACTGACCGGGTTGACTTTAGCACTGACCGGGTTGACCCTAGCACTAACCAGGTTGACTTTAGCACTGACCGGGTTGACCCTAGCACTGACCGGGTTGACCCTAGCACTGACCGGGTTGACCCTAGCACTAACCGGGTTGACCCTAGCACTGACCGGGTTGACCGTAGCACTGACCGGGTGGACCCTAGCACTAACCAGGTTGACTTTAGCACTGACCGGGTTGACCCTAGCACTGACCGGGTTGACCCTAGCACTAACCAGGTTGACTTTAGCACTGACCGGGTTGACCCTAGCACTAACCAGGTTGACTTTAGCACTGACCGGGTTGACCCTAGCACTGACCGGGTTGACCCTAGCACTGACCGGGTTGACCCTAGCACTAACCGGGTTGACCCTAGCACTGACCGGGTTGACCGTAGCACTGACCGGGTGGACCCTAGCACTGACCGGGTTGACCTTAGCACTAACCGGGTTGACCCTAGCACTGACCGGGTTGACCCTAGCACTGACCGGGTTGACCCTAGCACTGACCGGGTTGACCTTAGCACTAACCGGGTTGACCCTGTTCCAGGCGAGGCAGCTGATGTTGCGGTCCTTGGTGAGTGCGCAGTGGTAGGCCCACAGACGGTCAAGGTTGGGGCCAGCATCAGACACGCTGGGGGAGTGAGGACGCACGACCATTGAACTGTCTCCGTTCCCTTTCGTCTCCTCCTCCAGCTCCTCCGCCAACAGACGCTTGTCCATGTCTGTGAGGCACAGGGGTAGAGGGGTCATACAGTGGTACATTAGTAGAGGGGTAGAGTCATACAGTGGTACATTAGTAGAGGGGTAGAGGGGTCATACAGTGGTACATTAGTAGAGGGGTAGAGGGGTCATACAGTGGTACATTAGTAGAGGGGTAGAGTCATACAGTGGTACATTAGTAGAGGGGTAGAGGGGTCATACAGTGGTACATTAGTAGAGGGGTAGAGTCATACAGTGGTACATTAGTAGAGGGGTAGAGTCATACAGTGGTACATTAGTAGAGGGGTAGAGGGGTCATACAGTGGTACATTAGTAGAGGGGTAGAGTCATACAGTGGTACATTAGTAGAGGGGTAGAGTCATACAGTGGTACATTAGTAGAGGGGTAGAGGGGTCATACAGTGGTACATTAGTAGAGGGGTAGAGTCATACCAAAAATGGGGGGAAACATAAAGGGGGGAGGGGTAGAGTCATACAGTGGTACATTAGTGGAGGGGAAGAGTCATACAGTGGTACATTAGTAGAGGGGTAGAGGGGTCATACAGTGGTACATTAGTAGAGGGGTAGAGTCATACAGTGGTACATTAGTAGAGGGGTAGAGGGGTCATACAGTGGTACATTAGTAGAGGGGTAGAGGGGTCATACAGTGGTACATTAGTAGAGGGGTAGAGTCATACAGTGGTACATTAGTAGAGGGGTAAAGTCATACAGGGGTGGAGGGGTAGAGTCATACAGTGGTACATTAGTAGAGGGGTAGAGTCATACAGTGGTACATTAGTAGAGGGGTAAAGTCATACAGGGGTGGAGGGGTAGAGTCATACAGTGGTACATAGTAGAGTGGTAGAGTCATACATTAGTAGAGTGGTAGAGTCATACGTTAGTAGAGTGGTAGAGTCATACGTTAGTAGAATGGTACAGTCATACATTAGTAGAGTGGTACAGTCATATGTTAGTAGAGTGGTAGAGTCATACATTAGTAGAGTGGTACAGTCATACATTAGTAGAGTGGTACAGTCATATGTTAGTAGAGTGGTACAGTCATACATTAGTAGAGTGTTACAGTCATACATTAGTAGAGTGATACAGTCATACATTAGTAGAGTGATACAGTCATACATTAGTAGAGTGGTACAGTCATACGTTAGTAGAGTGGTAGAGTCATACATTACTAGAGTGGTACAGTCATACATTAGTAGAGTGGTACAGTTATATGTTAGTAGAGTGGTAGAGTCATACGTTAGTAGAGTGGTAGAGTCATACGTTAGTAGAGTGGTACAGTCATACATTAGTAGAGTGGTACAGTCATACATTAGTAGAGTGGTACAGCCATACATTAGTAGAGTGGTACAGTCATACGTTAGTAGAGTGGTAGAGTCATACGTTAGAAGAGTGGTACAGTCATATGTTAGTAGAATAGTACAGTCATAAGTTAGTAGAGTGGTAGAGTCATACATTAGTAGAGTGGTACAGTCATACATTAGTAGAGTGTTACAGTCATACATTAGTAGAGGGGTACAGTCATACATTAGTAGAGTGATACAGTCATACATTAGTAGAGTGATACAGTCATACATTAGTAGAGTGGTACAGTCATACGTTAGTAGAGTGGTAGAGTCATACGTTAGTAGAGTGGTAGAGTCATACGTTAGTAGAGTGGTAGAGTCATACGTTAGTAGAGTGATAGAGTCATACGTTAGAAGAGTGGTAGAGTCATATGTTAGTAGAGTGGTAGAGTCATACGTTAGAAGAGTGGTAGAGTCATACGTTAGTAGAGTGATAGAGTCATACGTTAGAAGAGTGGTAGAGTCATATGTTAGTAGAGTGGTAGAGTCATACGTTAGTAGAGTGATAGAGTCATATGTTAGAAGAGTGGTAGAGTCATATGTTAGTAGAGTGGTACAGTCATACGTTAGTAGAGTGGTAGAGTCATATGTTAGTAGAGTGGTAGAGTCATACGTTAGTAGAGTGATAGAGTCATACGTTAGAAGAGTGGTAGAGTCATATGTTAGTAGAGTGGTAGAGTCATATGTTAGTAGAGTGGTAGAGTCATACGTTAGTAGAGTGGTAGAGTCATATGTTAGTAGAGTGGTACAGTCATACGTTAGTAGAGTGGTAGAGTCATACGTTAGTAGAGTGGTACAGTCATATTAGTAGAGTGGTACAGTCATACTGTTAGTAGAGTGGTACAGTCATACGTTAGTAGAGTGGTAGAGTCATATGTTAGTAGAGTGGTACAGTCATACGTTAGTAGAGTGGTAGAGTCATATGTTAGTAGAGTGGTACAGTCATATGTTAGTAGAGTGGTAGAGTCATACTGTTAGTAGAGTGGTACAGTCATACATTAGTAGAGTGGTCGAGTCATATGTTAGTAGAGTGGTAGGTCATACGTTAGTAGAGTGGTACAGTCATATGTTAGTAGAGTGGTCAGGTCATACATTAGTAGAGTGGTCGAGTCATATGTTAGTAGAGTGGAGGTACACTACAAATGTTAGTAGAGTGGTAGAGTCATACGTTAGTAAGTGTACAGACTACGTTAGTAGAGTGGTAAGTCATACATTAGTAGAGTGGTACAGTCATACATTAATAGAGTGGTACAGTCATATATTAGTAGAGTGGTACAGTCATACATTAGTAGTGGTCTGATAGTTATAGAGTGTACACATACGTTAGTACAGTGTACAATCATACATAAGAGTGGTACGTATAGTTAGTAGTGTACACATACTTGTGAGTGTACACACTAGTCAAAGTTGAGCTGGTAAGTCATATGTTAGTAACTGAGTCATGTGTAAGTGACAGTTGTGTGAGTGTACAACCTACACAAGTGTGGTCTGTAATTATATTGTGTACCACTGACTGTGTGTGCAGTGTACAACCTACACAAGTGTGGTCTGTAGTTATATTGGTGTACCACTGACTGTGTGTGCAGTTGTACAACCCACAAAAAGTGTGGTCATGTCATTATATGGTGTACCACTGACTGTGTGTGCAGTGTACAACCTACACAAGTGTGGTCTGTAATTATATTTGTGTACCACTGACTGTGTGTGCAGTGTACAACCTACACAAGTGTGGTCTGTAGTTATATTGGTGTACCACTGACTGTGTGTGCAGTGTGCAACCTACACAAGTGTGGTATGTAGTTATATTGGTGTATCACTGACTGTGTGTGCAGTGTACAACCTACACAAGTGTGGTCTGTAGTTATATTGGTGTACCACTGACTGTGTGTGCAGTGTACAACCTACACAAGTGTGGTCTGTAGTTATATTGGTGTATCACTGACTGTGTGTGCAGTGTACAACCTTTTTTTTTTAACAAGATTGCCACCTAGAGATTCAACTCTAGATTGCAGGTGGACTAGGAAGCCATTTGGCTTATCGAGAGTCCAACCTATCTATCTAAGTATACCCCGCCCTTCTTAGGTATATGTCGATTTTATTTTTAAATATATTAACACTACTAGCACCTACACAATCAGCTGATAATCTGTTCCATTCGTTTACTGTTCTTTGTGAAAATGAAAATGTTCTAATATCTAGTCTACACTGCTTCTTTGCTAATGTAACTCCATGTCCTCTAGTCCTCTCTCTTCCTTGACTGTGAAAAAATATTTCTGTCAATATTTTCATATCCATTCAATATTTTAAACACCTCAATCTGATCTCCTCTCAATCTTCTGGTTTCTAGTGTTGTTAAGCCACATTCTTTTAGACGCATTTCATAACTAATATTCCTGAGTTTTGGTATCATTTTGGCTTGCTCTCCTTTGTACTCTTTCTAGCATATCAATATCCTTCTTGCGATATGGCCTCCATGCTTGTATACAATATTCTAAGTGAGGCCTAACTATTGTTTTATACAGCGGTATTATTAGTTCTTTTTCTTTGTACACTATATTTCGCCTAATTAATCCAAGAATTTGGTTTCCCTTCGCTGCTGCAATTCCACACTGCTCTGATACCTTCATGTCAGCACTAATAGTTAACCCTAAGTCCTTTTCCTTTAAGGTAGTATTTAGTACAGTATCACCCATTGTATATTGTGCATCTTCATTCCCATGTCCTGTGTGAAGGCACTTACACTTTCCAAAATTAAACAGCATTTGCCACTTCTCAGACCATTCTATCAACTTATTAAGATCATCTTGTAAATGCTGTCTATCTGCATCACTTTTAATTTTCCTGAACACTTTTGTGTCGTCCGCAAACTTCAACACCTTGCTTGTTATATTGGTGTATCACTGACTTTGTGTGCAGTGTACAACCTACACAAGTGTGGTCTGTAGTTATATTGGTGTATCACTGACTGTGTGTGCAGTGTGCAACCTACACAAGTGTGGTCTGTAGTTATATTGGTGTATCACTGACTGTGTGTGCAGTGTGCAACCTACACAAGTGTGGTCTGTAATTATATTGGTGTATCACTGACTGTGCGTGCAGTGTACAATCTACACAAGTGTGGTCTGTAGTTATATTGGTGTATCACTGACTGTGTGTGCAGTGTGCAACCTACACAAGTGTGGTCTGTAGTTATATTGGTGTATCACTGACTGTGTGTGCAGTGTACAACCTACACAAGTGTGGTCTGTAGTTATATTGGTGTATCACTGACTTTGTGTGCAGTGTGCAACCTACACAAGTGTGGTCTGTAGTTATATTGGTGTATCACTGACTGTGTGTGCAGTGTACAACCTACACAAGTGTGGTCTGTAGTTATATTGGTGTATCACTGACTTTGTGTGCAGTGTACAACCTACACAAGTGTGGTCTGTAGTTATATTGGTGTATCACTGACTGTGTGTGCAGTGTGCAACCTACACAAGTGTGGTCTGTAGTTATATTGGTGTATCACTGACTTTGTGTGCAGTGTACAACCTACACAAGTGTGGTCTGTAATTATATCGGTGTATCACTGGGTGTGTGTAGTGTGCAACCTACACAAGTATGGTCTGTAGTTATATTGGTGTATCACTGACTTTGTGTGCAGTGTGCAACCTACACAAGTGTGGTCTGTAATTATATCGGTGTATCACTGAGTGTGTGCAGTGTGCAACCTACACAAGTGTGGTCTGTAGTTATATTGGTGTATCACTGACTGTGTGTGCAGTGTGCAACCTACACAAGTGTGGTCTGTAGATTATATTGGTGTATCACTGACTGTGTGTGCAGTGTGCAACCTACACAAGTGTGGTCTGTAGTTATATTGGTGTACCACTGACTGTGTGTGCAGTGTGCAACCTACACAAGTGTGGTCTGTAGTTATATTGGTGTATCACTGACTGTGTGTGCAGTGTACAACCTACACAAGTGTGGTCTGTAATTATATTGGTGTATCACTGACTGTGTGTGCAGTGTACAACCTACACAAGTGTGGTCTGTAATTATATTGGTGTATCACTGACTGTGTGTGCAGTGTACAACCTACACAAGTGTGGTCTGTAGTTATATTGGTGTATCACTGACTGTTGTGTGCAGTGTACAACCTACACAAGTGTGGTCTGTAGTTATATTGGTGTATCACTGACTGTTTTGTGCAGTGTACAACCTACACAAGTGTGGTCTGTAATTATATTGGTGTACCACTGACTGTTGTGTGCAGTGTACAACCTACACAAGTGTGGTCTGTAATTATATTGGTGTACCACTGACTGTGTGTGCAGTGTACAACCTACACAAGTGTGGTCTGTAATTATATTGGTGTACCACTGACTGTGTGTGCAGTGTACAACCTACACAAGTGTGGTCTGTAGTTATATTGGTGTATCACTGACTGTGTGTGCAGTGTACAACCTACACAAGTGTGGTCTGTAGTTATATTGGTGTATCACTGACTGTGTGTGCAGTGTACAACCTACACAAGTGTGGTCTGTAGTTATATTGGTGTATCACTGACTGTGTGTGCAGTGTACAACCTACACAAGTGTGGTCTGTAATTATATTGGTGTATCACTGACTGTGTGTGCAGTGTACAACCTACACAAGTGTGGTCTGTAATTATATTGGTGTATCACTGACTGTGTGTGCAGTGTACAACCTACACAAGTGTGGTCTGTAATTATATTGGTGTACCACTGACTGTGTGTGCAGTGTACAACCTACACAAGTGTGGTCTGTAATTATATCGGTGTATCACTGAGTGTGTGCAGTGTACAACCTACACAAGTGTGGTCTGTAATTATATAGGGCATCAACAGCAAATATCATCACACAAAAGCTGAAGGATCAACTCTGTATACTGTCACTACTGATGTAACATCACATTTACCTGTACACAACTAGTTCAACTGGTACAGAGACAGGGAAGTTTAGTTTTCACACAGAGCACATGGAACACCGTACCTTCAATGATGACAAAGTTACGGTAGGAGGCGAGTTTGGGCTGATATGTGTTGAGGTTGACAACTCTCTCCATGATGACAAGGTCACGCTGGAAGGCCTCCGACTGCGACATACAGTGACTCATGACAGCAACACAGTGACTCATGACAGCAATACAGTGACTCATGACAGCAACACAGTGACGCAGGACAGTGACATGCAGCAACTCATGACAGCAACACAGTGTCTCATGACAGCAACACAGTGACTCATGACAGCAACACAGTGACTCATGACAGCAACACAGTGACTCATGACAGCAACATAAACCCAGGACAGTGACATGCAGCGACTCATGACAGCAATACACAGTGACTCATGACAGCAATACACAGTGACTCATGGCAGCAATACACAGTGACTCGTGACAGCAATACACAGTGACTCATGACAGCAACACAGTGACCCAGGACAGTGACAGCGACACAGCAATTTATAACAGCGACACACAATGACTCATGACTTCAATGCACAGTAACTCATGACAGCAATACATGATGTAAACACAGAGCAAATCATGACAACACAGTGACTCATGACATCAAAACACAGTGATTCATGACATCAAAACACAGTGATTCATGACATCAACACACAGCGACTCTTGCATAAACACACAGCAACTCATAATATCAACACACAATGACTCGAGAAGTTATTTTATGCAGAAGCAGAGGACCATAATGTATATATCTCCCTGTCAAACAAATAAAAACAAAAGCAAACAATGCACACACACACCACACACACCACACACACACACACACACACACACACACACACACACACACACACACAACACACACACACGACACAAGACAACACACACACACACGCACACACACACAAACATGCAAACATGCACCCATATAATCATACTCTCATACGTGTCCACACTTCTGGTAAACAAAAGTGTAGTTTTAAAACAACACACTACCTGGAAGATTTCAGCCTCGCCATTTGACGGAGTGCCATCTGGTGGCATTTGTGGTTGTAGTGAACTGTCCGCCTCGGTCGACATTGTCGTCTGACTGCCGACTAACAAACACCAAGAAGACATTATGACTGAACTATGTGACAACAGAATATGAGTGCGACTCGCAGTTGCTGAGAGAAAATAACTGGCAGAATCTGTCTGGACTAAACAAGACAAATACATTGGCAGCTTTCCAGAAGCAACTAAAAACTTACCTATTTCGCTTACATTACATGCCAATTTATGACACTAGTTTCCATTTGATAGCATTGATTGGTTTTGAGTTGTTCTGTTTTAAACTGTATTTGTACAACCTAATTTTTTTATTGTTATTATAATTATTTATCTTAGCTTATGTATTTATTTATCTTAGCTTACTTATTTATCTTAGCTTATTTATTTTATCTTAGCTTATGTATTTAATTAATTTAGATTTAGTGAAGAACTTTGATTGGCATTTAATTACTTAAAAACGGCTATATTAAGAAACAAAATTATTACTAAAGACATGTATGTATCCAAACTGTTTCACTGATGTCACACAATGACATTTATTCATTCTTGTGATCCCATAAGCAGTGTATTCTCTTTGTCAAATGTCTCCCTGTGATGCTGTGGTGGTCAGTGTGTAGCACATATACCAGGCCTGGTCAATTGATGGTGTCACTAGTCCAAGGGTAAGGTGAGATTTCAAGAGTTTAGGCTTCCAGTATTATTGAGAACGATCCTGGGTCCATATTCACTGCAGCCCTTGGCAAACAAGGTCCTGGATAAACTACACTGACAGGTCATGTGACTGCTTCAAGTCACATGACTGCTCCACATCGTAGCCTGCATCAGTGGTACAAAATTGTTGCAATTTAATAATAAAAATCATGTTATCAAATAAATATGCAGCTACACTATCCTGACATTTTATCAATCACAATGTACAGCAAAAATAGTTCCTTCTGTTTATTTAGACCTAATTTGACAGCCAAATATGTGTAAATTACTTATATATCAATAAGTAAATTTCCTTAACAAACATTATTGATAGGAAAACATGATAAATGATAGATTTCTAGCACAGTGATGTCATCCTGTAAAAATTGTTGGTGACACACAAAAAACCCAAACAAAACACACAAATGCATGCAGAAATAGTTTGTTACACCAAATGCACACTACACTTTACCTCTAGGAAAAAAACATTCAGAAGAAAAACCATAATAAAACGAAAGCATTTTCAAACAAAACCACCTGATACCCATCAAAACCATGCAAATTATATCACCTATACCACGTGCAAACACACACCACTTGTAGGTGCAAAATAACAATACGCTGGCTTCAAGCTTGCACAGTTTTCGTTTTGTAAGAGTAACACTAAAACAGTGTAGAAAACGTGCTTGGATTGTGACCTGCGCTAGCTTATCCTATTATAAACTTAAATATGCTACATAAAATTGTAAATCATGTTCCATAAACGTTTTGATTTAGCAGAAATGCATACTGTGTAATTTCATGCTTCAATGTTCAGTATATTTTCTTTGATAAAAACAAGTATACTAATAAAAAACATATGTTTATGAACAAACATATTTTTTTAAACAGCGAGTTAAAATATTTCATTTATCAAAACAGTGTGCTTAAATTTTAGCTGTAAATAAAAAGATGCATCAACAAATGAATCATCATTTTAAAATTCATGATTTGTGACGTCCAAAACAGTACAAAACTCCAGTCGGAAAACAGGATTAAATGACACCTGTGAAAAACAAAATGTGACATGCGGTAGTGCACCGGTAGTGCACCAATGCACCAGTGCCCAATGCGGTGCATGAACTTGTGACATGTGACACTGGAGACGCGTCATTCTTACCTGTCGTCTGCTGCTGTGTCACTACAGTGCTAGTTTTTGTGTCACTGTCTTCGTCGTCAGCTAGCCACAGAATGACATACATTACATTGACAAACCCATAAAAACAAGATCTAGTATAGTATTCTTCATGGAGTGTTATTTACAATATGTCCAACTTTTCACCCTCAGAGACCAATCTAAATCCCAACAGTTCATTTGTTGAGATGTTCACTAAATACAAATGTTTTCCTGTTGTACACAGAGAAACAATATCAGCTGCATAAAAAGAAACTAACCTCAGTAATAATTCATTCATTTTGAAACAACCCCAAAACTGGATGGTAGACCCCCTGTTCTAGCAAGGTGGTTTCCGTTGACACTGATGAACATGACCTGTGTAACTGCAGTCATTGTTCCAATGTATCCCTCTGAATAACTCTTCTAACATATATAAATAATCTTTTTATTTGCATCACTCGCCTAACATATTTAAACAATCATGCTGTTTGGACCTAACCCATCTAAACAATTTCGTTCTTTGTGCACACAAATAGTTAGGAATGTTTTGAATAAAGTACAATATAATTATGGATCAACCAAAACCAGTCTCAGATGATGTAGTGAAATAGTAAAGGCATCTGTAACAAGGCATCTGTAACACTAAGGCATATGTAACACGAAGGCATCTGTAACAAGGCATCAAGTGATGTTTCGATGCCACAGATTAAAGCATGGAGCAGAACTGATGGAGTCAACTATAAATAACATGAGGAATGTGGACATAGAACTACATTAACTGATGCATGATTTACTGAAGCACGTGCAGCTGGATGGCAGTGGGTGGAGACTGACACGTGATGTTGGTTGGATGACAGTGGATGGAGACTTACACGTGATGTTGGTTGGATGACAGTGGATGGAGACTTACACGTGATGTTGGTTGGATGACAGTGGATGGAGACTTACACGTGATGTTGGTTGGATGACAGTGGATGGAGACTTACACGTGATGTTGGTTGGATGACAGTGGATGGAGACTTACACGTGATGTTGGTTGGATGACAGTGGATGGAGACTTACACGTGATGTTGGTTGGATGACAGTGGATGGAGACTTACACGTGATGTTGGTTGGATGACAGTGGATGGAGACTTACACGTGATGTTGGTT
Organism: Ridgeia piscesae; assembly: GCA_025642075.2. Taxonomy (NCBI): domain Eukaryota; kingdom Metazoa; phylum Annelida; class Polychaeta; order Sabellida; family Siboglinidae; genus Ridgeia; species Ridgeia piscesae. The sequence goes on from JAODUO010000938.1 coordinate 198,603, forward strand.
GGATGACAGTGGATGGAGACTTACACGTGATGTTGGTTGGATGACAGTGGATGGAGACTTACACGTGATGTTGGTTGGATGACAGTGGATGGAGACTTACACGTGATGTTGGTTGGATGACAGTGGATGGAGACTTACACGTGATGTTGGTTGGATGACAGTGGATGGAGACTTACACGTGATGTTGGTTGGATGACAGTGGATGGAGACTTACACGTGATGTTGGTTGGATGACAGTGGATGGAGACTTTCACGGATGTTTGGATGACAGTGGATGGAGACTTACACGTGATGTTGGTTGGATGACAGTGGATGGAGACTTACACGTGATGTTGGTTGGATGACAGTGGATGGAGACTTACACGTGATGTTGGTTGGATGACAGTGGATGGAGACTTACACGTGATGTTGGTTGGATGACAGTGGATGGAGACTTACACGTGATGTTGGTTGGATGACAGTGGATGGAGACTTACACGTGATGTTGGTTGGATGACAGTGGATGGAGACTTACACATGATGTTGGTTGGATGACAGTGGATGGAGACTTACACGTGATGTTGGTTGGATGACAGTGGATGGAGACTTACACGTGATGTTGGTTGGATGACAGTGGATGGAGACTTACACGTGATGTTGGTTGGATGACAGTGGATGGAGACTTACACGTGATGTTGGTTGTCTTCTTGACAGAGCTCAAGGGGTCAGGTGTGGTGGAGGAACTCAGGTCAGTCTTGACACCCTTCATAGTGGACGCACTGTCCAGTCTGCTAGACGACATCTCTTCTTCGTTCTTCTTCTCAGCCGCCTTCGCTTCTGCTCAACCAAAGTGTTCAGTGAGAGACAACAACTCACCACTCAGAAACAACAGCTAACCACACAGAAACAACAACTAACCACACAAACAACAACTCACAGAACAGAAACAACAACTCACCACTCAGAAACAACAGCTAACCATAAAGAACCAACAACTCACCACTCAGAAACAACAACTAACCACACAAACAACAACTCACAGAACAGAAACAACAACTCACCACTCAGAAACAACAGCTATATTATAACCATATAGAAACAACAGTTCACCACACAGAAACAACAAGTCACAGTACAGAAACAACAACTCACCACTCAGAAACAACAGCTAACCATACAGAAACAACAACTCACCATTCAGTAACAACAGCTAACCATACAGAAAAAACAACTCACCACACAGAAATAACAGCTCAACACAGAGACAACAGTTATTCATACAGAAACAACTCACAATTCATAAACAACAACTCACCACTCAGAAACAACAGCTCAACACAGAAACAACAGTTAATCATACAGAAACAACAACTCACCATACATAAACAACAACTCACCACTCAGAAACAACAGTTAACCATACAGAAACAACAGCTCACCACACAGAAACAACAGCCAACCATACAGAAACAACAACTCACCATACAGAAACAACAGCCAACCAAACAGAAGCAACAGCCAACCAAACAGAAACAACAACTCACCATGCAGAAACAACTCACCACTCAGAAACAACAGCTAACTATACAGAAACAACAACTCACCATACAGAAACAACAGCTATCCATACAGAAACAACAACTCACTAAACAGAAACAACACTTCACCAAATAGAAACAACAACTCACCAAATAGAAACAATTCACCAAATAGAAACAACAACTCACCAACAGAAGCAACAATCCACCAACCTGAACTTGTATTTTATTTATGTTATAAAATGCTCTCGTTAGAAGGAAAAACAACAAACACTTGCAAATGAGAAGAAGTTCTCATTCACAACATGTAGCACTTATTTTAATAGCATTCTGAGCAAACCTTGTAATTGAAAAATGCCTGTTTTGTGGGCGACCAAAACAAAAGTTTCTTTTTTTTCTTTCTGTCAGTATCTTACTTAACAAAGCATTCTTTGTAACTTCATCTTGGAACATCACTTAAGTGGTTGCATGAGAACAATTGAAACTTCCTAAATATGTCACCACAGATAAATGCTGTATCGGGGGCCTCAAATAAAAGCTTCAAGCAGTCAAAAGATTTGATCAGAATGACAAACTCCCAGTTTTAACGACAACTCACCGAAGTGTACAACATTGTTACTGCTAGATGCAGCTGAAAGTTATTTGGCTAACATAACATTTGCAACAAGTAGCACTGTGCTAACATAAAATTTGCGACAAGTAGCACTGTGCTATCTGACATTTGCAACAAGTAGCACTGTGCTATCTGACATTTGCAACAAGTAGCACTGTGCTATCTGACACTACATGCTGATGCAGATGCCACCATTAATCTTTACTGACCTGGATTGTTTTCCAGAAATATGAACGAATATCGTGAAATACTATTAAGTATAACAAGAACATCATTTGTCGTAGATGAATGATAATTACATATTTAGAAAGAACATTCATATTTCCACAAAGTGGCTAAATTTGAGTACAATACAAACTTTATTTGATGTTTTATAGTATGTATGTTTTTGATAAAGAAAGTTATAAAAATGTCTACTGGTACACCCAAAATAAAAAGTAGAAAATACAAAATTAGATGAAAAGCAAGAATAAAACGTTTTCATTAGTGTTTATTTTATATGTGACATGTTTCAGTATAAGTTTAATTTTGAATAATTGTTATGGTTATAGTATTATCTGATACAAATGGTATTCTTATTTTATTCTTTATTTCAAATTCGGCCTGAGAGTCAATGAGTGTCTCTACCCTATTGAGGGGTAAGGCATGTTTGTCACAATTGTAACATTTTCCTAGGCAGTAGCGAGGGGCTCAAAACTGCTGCTCTACAGAGCCCAGTGGCTCAGGGGTAGAGCTTCGGACTCTCGACTAAGAGGACCCTGGTTCGAATCCAGTGCTGCATTGTTAAAACCTTGGACAAGTGTTTTCATTCTACGTTGCTCCAGTTCACTCAGCTGTATGAATGAGTACCTGGCTATAGACAATAGTGGACATGTGTATGAGCAGCCTTCGCACATTAATTGTAGCATATGGCTGGATGCTTAAGTTGAGATGGTGTCTGATTGAACAGGTCTGTCGGGGAAGTAAACTGTAAAGTGATTTGAGCTATCCTGAGGATTGGATACTACGCTATATAAGAACTTACCTATTTTACTTTTTACGAAGAAATAAAAAAACTGCTCCTGACAATACATGACTATGTCATTGAGCGATATATCGACTGACTAGACTGTAAAGGTTGACATTGATAAGTATCACACCAGTTAAATACAGACCTATTGCTTCTAGCCTTGCTACTGCCTCATAGCTGTCGTACATGTCCCATATTGTCACCATGACACCAGCATCCTACGACAGAGATGACACTAACTCAGGTGTTTTTCACAAGTATCCTACTAGCAGACTGTCTCTCGACATGTAACGGTGGGTACTAAATGTGACGATGGGTACTAATTACATTACATACATGTATGTCATTTAGCCATTACACTAAATCGTTCATTAATATAAAATAGAAACACATTTAGAACAACCTGGTACGTTAAAAACGGATGTTTGAATAATCTAAAGAAAAAGAGGATGTAAGCGGGCAAGTGTAGAGATCGGTAAATGAAAGTGCTCTCTACAAACAATCCACCAACGCAGCAACATCCAGAAATTCACAAACAAACTCATTCATTCAAGAAGATTTTTTGGTAGTAAAGGCATCCCAAAAGTGTGGTAATAAAAAGCTGATCATAAATTACTCCCCACAATCATAGGAAAAAGTAAAAGGGCAAACATTTTGCACGAAATATGCGAGAAACTCCTCGGTAGAAAAATCAACATACAGGTCTAACTGAAACTGGGAAATAATATGAAATGCGACTCACAGAGTAGCTGATCTTGTTGGTCTGAATATTTTTCACTTTTGGAAGTTCATTGAACGTGTGCATGCCGCGTTCAACGTAGCGATCATTGCCTGGCCTTGCTTTCACCAACTGTAAACAAACACATTTCACATCTGAAACATGTGGGCTCAATAAATCAGCCACATTACAGAACCGGCAAAATCTGCAGATGATACTACAAACATCTAAAGATAAACAATTGCAACAACATTTGGCAGATAATCACAGCAAAGTACCCGGTATGTCTTATGTCTTAACTGTTGTCCTGAAACATTTTGATGATTTTGAGACCTGTAATAATGCAGAAAATATTACTGAACTGCTAAGAGCATATATAGAACATAATAGGCACAATACAAATACAGTGAAATGCGTAAGCATGCACACAATATCTGCATTTCTGGGTTTATACCAGCAACATGTACCAAATAGCAGTGTTGACGTTATGAAGTTTATCCAGAAAAATATGAAACACACATCAGCAGCGATAACAGGAGAGAAATGTCTGTTATCAAATCCAGACACTGCAACAAAGTCATGACAAATGGTGTGAAAAAAACAGAAAAAGAATAAAAACAAAGCAACTGTTACACATCATTCATAAAAATATATACGTTGTGAAACATTCAGTGAGAGAACTCTCCACAAATATGTGAGAGCTAAACTACCATTTTAAATGCATTGTTCTTATTTGTTTCATACATGTTATGATTAGTTTATTTTACTTATTTTACTTCTTTGTATTTTATTTATTTAGTTATCTATTTATTTATTGTCATCCTTTTTAACTTGCATCCTTTGTAAATATATCATCATACGTATGATTTATGCAAATCATGTGTGAATAACTCGGCCATCGAAAATAGTGAAAACAAAGCTCGTCACTGAGTAAGCAAAAACATAAATCAATCAATTGATCAATCAATCGATCAACCAATCAATCGATTGATCGATCGATCAATCAACCGATCGATCAATCAATCGGCCAATCAATGAATCAATCAAATAAAGTAACATATGCAGACAACAACCATAGCAAACCAAATTGGCAAGTGTCCTGTACAGACTCAGAGAGGACACTGTGCACTGAAGCCATGCTGACAACTTGACAGACGTTGCATGTGACACATGTGCAAGACGTCTGAAACATGCCATTCACTCACAAACTCCGACTGTTCCTTCTCCAATTTGTACCTGGCTTGTCTCTGGCACCATAAAATGTCACAAATAGTCACAACATTAGTAAACAGAAACCAGTGCTGCAAACACATCTACAATGACGTGACTGGAGCTGTGTTTATGGGAATCAGTTTGCATCAAATGATCTGGAAAAACAAGGACTTCTCAATGGAACAGCCATCTGCCAAGTCATTCAGCATCGTTTGTAAGACATAAACTGGGCTCTCCATGCAGCCATTTTAAGGTCAGTTATTTTACAGCACAGTATAAAGTCCACAAAGAACTCTTCACTCATCCCAAAACCTGCTCATTTTAACTTTTCAAGGAAGCTGACATCTTGCTATTATTTACAGAGTGAAGTGAACGATATTGCATAAGAATCCCATATTCACCCTGCCTCACACCATCCCCCATTCCCCTCCTGTCTCTCCCCAATCCCTCCCTCCCCTTCTCTCCACTCACTGTAGTGTATGCCTCATTCCGCTCCTTGATATTCTCTGCCTCGTCCGACTCGAGGGACACGGCCGTGCCTATGATGTCTAGGAGCCAGAGGGTGGGAGTCTCTGTGAGGGAGATAGCCACAGGCTTCTCAAGGTCCTCCTCTGTCAACTCTTCCTTCGCGTCATCCCTCTTGTAGCGCACCTTCATCTCTGTCAACCCACCATGTTCACTCACACTGGCTGAATTAAACGGACGTTGACAGCTCGTTTTTACCACAACCCTTAAGGGAGTTGAGACACTATGAGATGTAACGTGGAGGGAACATTTTGCAAATTGATCAGTGGCTTCATGTGGAAGGAACCAGGAACTACGGGGTGAACAATCTCACAAATGTCACAAATAAAGTAAGTAGTTTTGTACAGATGATTGTAACTATTGTTTTAAAGCTCCTGTTTTATTTTTTTATTTAATATAATAATTATAAACCTTCAACATCCATGTTGAGGGTTTATTACCTGCTTTGTGCTTAGTTACTTGATTAAACTTGGAACATTGTCTGCAGTTTGAAAGATTCTGCCTTCAACACATTCTAATGGTAAAAAACATCCAGTTTCAAAACAAAGTTGATTGGCAATAATGTCGAGGCAAGCAAATACCCTACGGTGTTTCACTTTCCCATGTTCTATCCAATTACTGTTGGCCAATTCTGGGCAGGGGATCTGGCACCCCGCTTTAGGTTTAAGAATGCCATAGGAAATACTTGTTCGCAACATTACATGTAAACTGAATGTGAAATGTAGCTATGTAAAACAAATTGCTTCAATCCGTGTGAGAACACTATCGATCTACTAAATTGTGTGGACTGGAGTGAACCAGTTTTATGGTTTACTTGCTCTGGTTTTACTGTAAACCCACATTACATAAACAATATAATATTAATTATATTTGCAGAAAGCATAAAATATAACAAATACCTAGTAAAATATCTGCTATATCTTAATCTGACCACTAAGTCAGTGACACTATTATACAGTAGAGGTCATTTTTCATCTGGAAAGATGATATATATAACATAATCACTACATAACCTAGTGGATGCTTTATTGTATTCACCACTGTTACAAATCTATACATAGGAGAGTGTGAGACAATAAATAAGGGCGTGGTCACATACCTGTCCAAGCTGAAGTGACCTCTTCGACGGACTCTGCAATGTCTTCTGACACGGAGAGATAAGTGGACCGTCCAGACTGGGAACTGAACACTGACCTGTCGGAAAACACAGCAACAGAACCAGTACAATCATTTTACTTATTTTGTTTTGTGACTTACTTTAATTTCTGATCATATACAAGGCACAACTTGTACGGTTCTCACATAATCAGTGCATGTGTTTCTTTTATGTCTCGTGTCTTACTTTCTGCTGCCTCTGTCACTTCTTATAATCCAGAGAGGTCAAATAACTCAACACATCTACCGTAAATCCTGTATTACTAGCCGCGGCTACTAATACAGTAGTGTGTAGCCGAAATGATGACGAAAACGCAAAAGTTGGGGTGTGGCTTTAAATACAGTAATTTGCCGAAACAAATTGACATTTGGGTCACAGAATTGTCGGTATAAACGTGAAAAACTTACCGAAGAAACGAAGCCGGTTTTATAAATAACACATTGTATTACAATTGCCACTTGTGGAAAAGAAATGATATAACACAGTTAATAAAATACTTGTGTACTAACAACATTTCGTTATATATATATATATATATATATATATGTGTGTGTGTGTGTGTTGCTCTATATTTAGAAGTGAGCAGATGCAACCTATTGGCAAATTACATGTAGACAGTTTATTTTAATGACACATGATTGTCTTGAATTCTTTGCAAGTCTAAAATGAGCAGTGACCGAACTTGTACTACAATTATACCCAAGTTGCTTATGTTTCCATTTACTATTTTAATAAATTACTTAGCTATATCTTAATATTAACTAAGAAACCCATGAAATGTGTTCCATTTGAGGTGTATCTTTTGGTAAAAATAAAATTATAGATGAATACAAAATATATGTTACCACCATACCTGCAAAAATCTCCAGAAGGACCTTCTCAATTACAAATAAAGTCTAACACCCCAGTGACAAAAACATTCCAAAATTCTGCCACTACACATTTGACACTGTGGCTGAAACAGAATGTCTGTTGACAATTTATAATCGCAGGCCAACAAATTATAATCACAAGCCAAGAAATGTTTAATTGCTGGCCAGACATGCGCTCCTTGGATCAGCCATGATGTGGGTCTGATCCACAGCAGGTGGGGAACTGCTTTGGGACTGTTCTATGTGCCCTCAATAGATGTACCTCGTAAAGGGGCCGCCACCAAATGTACTGGCCGTCACTGTGCCTGTCTGATAGATGGAGCCCATGTCAACAGTCTGAAACAAATAAAATACAACAACTTGTTAGTCAAATAAATTGCATTATTTCCCATATAACCAAAAGCTACAGGTGAAAGAAGTAATCTTGTATTTCCTGCTCACAACGAAACATATAACAAGGAATCTGCATCAACAAATTGTTTAATTATAAATGTACTTGATCCTACCATGCGTTATTATGAAACCATGAAAAATTAACTAACCTGATGAAGAGGTTTATTTTCTTGGACTTATCAAATATTACATCCACGTGAATTTTTTTGCATTAAACAGTATGCAGTATATGTAAAACATAAAACTGCAAGACTCATATAAAACCATGAACACTGCTTTTGAGGTGCCACAAAGTGTTAATTAATCAAAACTAGGATTATTTTAGCTATGTGGACTTTACTGATTTATCAACACACCGTATTGGAGCTTTCAAGCATGTTGGTCATCTTTCTGCCTTGCATCTGTGAATCAGGATCGATCAACGGAAGTGGAGTGACATCATGACCTCGCTCATCAAATACCTGTATCGACACCATATGTATGTCACAACATGGTAACATCTATTAACCTTGTATGCAAGTCAATAAACCTGACTAACAATAAACTTGTAAACTGTAACTTAACAATAAACTTGTAAAAATCTACTTGATTTACCTGGCATTGCCTGGGAAAAAAGCAGTCACACTGCACTAAAACTGTTACGAAATTGTGACCCTAAGTTCTTGACAATCGTGGATGAATTCCAAACAAATCTTAATATACGAACCATCTCAATGGACCTGCAATATCAGTCACAAAATGTCAGCCCCGTACATGCAAAATTACTGAGATAAATGTTAGTTATAAATAATGACCCCCCAAGATCCATATACCCCCATGTTTTTTATCTGATCCCTCCCTCTGATTAATTTAAAATATCATGTTTGAATTACCACAATGGGCATGCTAGAACACATAAACAAATGTCAACCCCATACATGGGAAATAAACAAATATGCATGCCATTATGTAACATTTAGAGCCAAACCAAGACCCAAGGATGAACTGTTTTAATAAACTATATGAACCACGCAATGGGCATGTTATAATGTGTACAAAATTGCAGTCCCATACTTGCAAAACTAAAAAGATATGGATTCACGGATAGACAGACAACTAGTAGACAAAACAAGTGAACCATGAAGTTTTAAAATAATTACAGACATTTCCTCACAAATTGCTCCAATATTTAGGAGTTGATCTTACTGTACCTTAGCTGTAGGGTCATACCTGAATAGGTGCCTTGGGTGGAGGTATGGCATTTTTGTCTGATCCAGACACCTGAATATTTTTTCCTCGACTAGTCGTGGATTCCCCAATACGACTCTGGGACACAAACATGCCGGTGGTCCGTGTTCGGTTACCAGAGTCAATGGTTTTCTTCACATTGCGTGTTGTGGTGCTGAAACCAATCAATACACAGTCAGACTTATTCAAACACATTAAAAAGCATCCTAGTTTCATGACGGCAAAGATGCAACAATAGTTTAGGACATAATGCTATTAATACAGGTTCGTTCATCACATAAACAATTTAAATAATATTATAAATTAATTAATAAAATAAATAATAAATACACTAATAAATTAACAATAACTCCCTACATAACTCCTATTCTATTTCATATCTTCAACAATTCAGTTTCCACTGCTGGAGTGGTGCCACATCAATTAAGCATACACAAACATGATAACCCAAATTACTTACTATAGATCAATCTCAATTTTGCCTTATTTCTCAACAATTCTGGAGTGCTTGATGTTTAATCGACTATAAAGTTTCTCAACCATGCAATCCCAAATGCTAGCAATGTGCTTTCAGGAATAAATACTTCACATACAACACACTAATACATCTTATAGATAAACAATCAGGTGGTATCGACTGCAACACTTTCAACATAGGGGTATTTATTAACCTGTCAAAAACCTTCAATACTATAGAGCATAGACAACCAGAACCAGAACCAGAGCCAGAGCCAGAGCCAGAGCCAGAGCCAGACCAGAACCAGAGCCAGAGCCAGAGCCAGAGCCAGAGCCAGAGCCAGAGCCAGAGCCAGAGCCAGAACCAGAACCAGAACAGAGCCAGAGCCAGGCCAGAGCCAGGACTAGGACCAGAGCCAGAACCAGAACCAGAACCAGAACCAGAACCAGAACCAGAACCAGAACCAGAACCAGAACCAGAACCAGAACCAGAACCAGGGCCAGAAGCAGAACCAGAGCCAGGGCCAGAACCAGGGCCAGGGCTAGAACCAGGACCAGGATGAGAGCCACAGCCACAGCCACAGCCACAGCCAGAGTCAGAAGAACAAGAACAAGAACAAGAACAAGAACAAGAACAAGAACAAGAACAAGAACAAGAACAAGAACAAGAACAAGAACAAGAACAAGAACAAGAACAAGAACGAGGAGGAGGAGAACGAGGAGAACGAGGAGAACGAGGAGAACGAGGAAGGAACGAGAAGAACGAGAAGAACGAGAAGAACGAGAAGAACGAGAAGAACGAGAAGAACGAGAAGAACGAGAAGAACCAAAAACAACCAGAACAAACCAGAACCAGAACCAGAACCAGAACCAGAACCAGAACCAGAACCAGAACCAGAACCAGAACCAGAACCAGAACCAGAACAAAAAAAGAACAAGAACAATTCTTAATTATAATTCTTAGCATGCACAATTTCGTCATGTATTGTTGTCTGTAGCCATTAAACCATTGCACATATGTGAGGTATTTTGCAAATTAATGAATATGAGGGTATGTGTATTTATATTTTGCACATAAGACAGTGTCACAAATTGTTTTGAATAAGTCTGTGCATAATGTGGTGCACTCATAACAAATGTTAGAATAGACAAATATAAAACAGACAACAGAAGACACAATGGATTGAGTATTGAGTCACGAGAGTGAGCCATAACCTACGGACAGGGAGTGGGGTATGTTGTCAAAAAAGACCACATCATTTCTATCTGTTACTAATAATAATTAAATAATTAAAGCAAAAACAATATCAAGCATTTGACATATGCCCTTAGATAAAAAAAAACAATTGCTACAGCATCATAGGGCATATTCTCACCTGCTCAAGAGGTACCTAGAAGACAGGACACAACACACAACAATGTTACCTGAGATCACATGACAGTGACGTGTCATATACCACAAGGCTCTATATTAGGACCATTACTATTTATTCTCTACATTAACGACCTTTGTAACACTTCAACTATTATGATGTTTCAGCATGAAAGTTGTTAAATTCATAATTGAAAATATTATGGTGTTCTCTCGTTTTGCTGATGATACTAGTAAATGTCACTGACACCATAACATACACTATAGATGAGGTTAATTAATATAATAACAAAATTTAAACTCTGGCTCAACACAACTAAACTCTCTTTAAATATTAACAAAACAAATTACCTGATATTCACATCAGTTAGAAAATTATAAAATATCCCACTTCAAGGAGTTTAAATCAACGGATTGACAATCTCTCAAGTTAAATTCACAAATGTCCTCATTATTTATATGTGTATATATATATATATATATAGATGAACACTTAAATACTCAGCAAGCTTAAACCTTTCCTCCCCTCATACACTGTACATCCTAAAAACCCTCTTCTCTTTTTTTAATATCACCACATATACATTCTGATTGTACAATATTGTACTCTGATATGTGTCAGACTCTATTGGTTGTCAGATATGTCTATGTTTAGTTATTTGTATCAAATTCAAAAAATATACAATGCATGATTACACTATTTTAGATATATATAATATGAATTGGGTGGTTCTTGTTACAAGCTGTGTGGCTTCTAGAAAATCTCTCGGCCATAGCTGGCATAGAATTTGAATTAATTTAATTGACATTTATTTGGCATATAAACTACAGTGAACATGGAACATGTGTGATAATGAATACCAATAAAAACTAAACTAGTTGACACAACTGGATGCCCTTTAAAATTACATAATAATTTCTACCTCTGATAATACATGATATGTACATAATAATAACTTGATTCACAAATATCTATATATACATACATATACACATATTATAACAAAAGTATATTTTGTTAAAGAAGTTTTACTCAAATGATCCCTAGTACGTTTGAATTTTAGTATGGCTTGTATTATCCATGGATGTTTATGTTTGTATTTATTAAGTTTTTATATTTGCTCTGGAATGTGTTTATCAAGTAAACTGTAAAATTTGTTAACAAATAAGGTGTATGCCTCATTTGGACATTCACTTTTTACCAAGTCATCCCAATTTGTTGTAGATAAGGTGTTATCAAAGTTGTCAATATTTGACTTGTTAATGTTCCTTCATTTTATCATTTTGGGTGCATATCTCTGCTCATCTGAGTTTTCGGGGATGAAGATGAAATTAGGGTAATGATCTGAAATGTCAGTTATAATTGATCCAACAATATGAGTAGGGTGAGGAAGATATGGTCAATGAAAGTGGCTGAGGTTATAGTTACTCCAGTAGGCTTTGTGATTGTAGGAATGAAGCCATTTGCCATGAATAGGTCAAGATAATCGGCACTGTGAATATTATTTTCAACATTTAGTATGTTCACATTAGCATCACTACAAATAATGATGTGTTTGTTTTCATTTTGCATTTGCTTCATTATTAAGTCAAGATCCTGAGTAAATATGTTACGTGTACTTGGATCTGGTGATCTATAAATTAAACCTATTATTAAGTTCTTGTGAGTGACATTGTGGGTGTTATTTAAAATGTCAATGAATAGACAATCATAGTATGTACATCATTATTTAAGAAAGCAACATCATTCCTTATTTTATAGCTTATGCCATTTTAATGTATATAATATTATTCATAGGCCACCCCCTTCTTTAGTTGTGGGTTTGTGTTTGCACACCAACTGATAATCTTCAAAGTTTGCAAGTTGCTGCAGATTTTTATTTAACAAGGACTCCTGTATGGTTGCTGGCAGTTGTAAACAGAATTTTATGAGACACACAGTTGGTCTTTGTATGTTGATTTGCATGATTCTGCTCAGAATATGGTTGTAACAATACAAATGTAAAAACAATGAGCTTTCATAGTTTCACTCCCTGTTGGAGAGACCAGAGCTGAACCAGTGGTTGGCTTCGTAACTGTGGATGGGCTAGACCATGTATGGACGCCCTTGAAATACAGTTTATTTTGTTTGGCGCACTTTGAAGAAAGTTGCTTCGAAGAAAGTTGCTTCGAAGAGGATGTTTCTCACCATATAGTGGGTCAAGATCCGCATAAACGTCGGCAATGTTGAGTTTGAAAGCATGGGGCTGTGCAAACGATATTTAGTCACCCACCACAGTCATTGAAACCCCAGACATTTTCTGTCGAGCATACAGCCAAGTCAGATCGCAAGAAGGTTAATAAATATCAAGTTTTTGGTATCTAAATGATTTTCATCTTGTACCATTAGACACATTGCGGTATCTGTCGTTATGACTTATGTATATAATTAAATTTTTCATAAACGTCCGCCACAGTTAACATTCTAGATGGTACCAAGTAAACACAACATGGACTGAGGCCGAGGCAGAGCTGGTCAAATAGGCATAAGTGAGTTAGACTGTCCGCCAACACATCAATTAATGCCTTCACCATGATTCTGGTGGTTATTATTCATTATTATTAGTTTTACTTGATCCTACTTTGAATGGTATCACGTTTCCATGAACAGAGGCATAGGTATGCTAGAAATAAGGTACAACTACATGATAACAAGGCTAGGACACAGCCAACTCTTTGATGTGCATAGCAAGTAACATTTCCCTGTTGGTTCCCGTTATCTGTATTTTAACTGGCAAAATGTTCTAGGAAAACATCACGCTTTACATGTACACTGTACCGTGTACGAAACATTGTATTCCGATTAGTCGTATACATAGGTCAGTGCAGTCGTCCAGTGCGAGGCCAAGCAACGGACTCTCTTAGCCTGCCTTAGGCTTAGTTGGGACTAACATTCACCCGAGGGACGTCCCGATCTTGGCACAATGTTGACATGCATTGTTATTTCGACATTTGTGATTGTCTGTCATCGCATTCTGTATTTATTGTATTGTTAATTGTAATCTGATTGATCTGGGCCGTCAAATAGACTTACAATTTAGTTTGAACCATGATGTAAATTATACAAATCTCTCACCCAGCAGCCAGCCCCGGTTTCTTCCGACTATTTGACATGACTATATCGATTTGCGGGCTATGCAGTGGTATAAATGGGTTAAGTAAGACAATATTTTCAAGCGCTAGCCATCTGCGAGTCAACTGTTTTCGGCGTTGCTAAGTCCTGTCGAGTTCACGTTGGAAGAGACGTTTTAATTGGCTGCGTGTTCAGCGCTGGTGAAGTTTCTGGTTGTGCCTAGTATGAGGACTAGGTAATTCCACAGGAGCGCGTAGCCTAGCTTCTATTATCCAGGTTCCGCGAGGTGGCAGCACTTTTCAGCCCCTAGGCCGCCTGAGAAATTAATATTTGGCCAATGTTGCCACCATGGCGGCCTTACCCCAAAATAGGGTAGAAATGCTGATTGGTTCTCATACCAACTATAAAAAATATTCTTTTATAACATAATACTATTAAAAATTGGTGTTCAATATATTTCAACTGATTATGTTTTGGATATTGTCACCGATGTCATTTGTGTGTATCAAGAAGAGTTTTCGACCAAGGACTGATCTATGGTGTAATCCAGAGGTACCATGCCTATTCATGATGTTGTTCCTTCAACAGGTGCTTAGTGTGTCTTGCCAGAGAGGAATGCCTAAATCCATTTCAGTGTATGGCCTCGGATGTCACAATATTCCTTTTTTAAGACGCATACGTTGGTGTGGGACTTCAAAGGCTTTGACGAAGTCTAAAAAATCTTACCAGCCTGTCAACCTTCAATCTTGTTCAGTTGCAAGGTCGTCGTAAGCTCGGATCTGTTGGCATGTTCGAGAAGCTTACAGCAAATGCATATGAGCTAGATATATAGGTCTATAATTTGCAGCCGGGCTACGATCTACTTTCTTAAATACTTTCATATTGCAAGAATTTCGCTTGTTTGTAGTAATCTTTGGAACAGTTGTGTGAGTGCAGGAGCGAGCTCTTTTGCTACCGACTGCAGGGAATGCCATCGGGGCCATCTGCTTTCCGGGGTTTAGGCTTTCAAGGAGCTTTGTGATGTCATTTACACTAGTACTTATTTCTACCATGTTGGATGTGGGCTGCTGTCAAGTGTGGGGATTGATATTCTTAACGTCCTGGGTACTTCGCTTTTCTGTCAGATGGTTGGTTAAACTTAAAGTTGCATTTTAAAATCTGAACGGTATTATAAACGTATTACATATTTAAACGTATTTGTGATTGATGTCAAATATACGATCATCACTCAACCGCCTGCACACTGTTGCGCCAAACAAACATTCAAGCATATTGACGTTACGCAGTCAATTAACTGTGACTGAAGAGAAAGGCAGACTGATGCAATGTCCTACCTACAGCCTGTCGACTGCTGGATGTGAACTGTGCACGCCAGGAGACCTCTGTCGTCACGGATCGGGCAATGAGAACATCGTCTCTTTTAACTGACTCTCGCTCGGCTGCGTAACTTCGCCGAGAAGATATTCTGGTGACAAATATGCTTTGCTTATCTACGCATTTTGTTGTTGTCCATCGTGCAGCCAAAGTTATAGTTTTGACAATTAATTTACATGTGGTAGTCGTGGAGTGTTTGATGTCCGAGGTGCATGGTGTGTTAAGCTGCAGGGCGGATGGCTAACACCGCATCACTTATTATTACCCTTTTCTTCTTCTCTGGCTTTTCCCTTTCATGTCGGGTATACGCACCTGCTCGAATGCCGTACTGTGTTTCACGGGCAATGAGGCCAGCGAAGTGGGCAATGAGTCCGTTGAGGACAATCGTAGCAAGGGCCTTCCCTGTGGGGCACATGAGAGGTATACTTTTTGTACGTACGATGATTACCACAGGACGTTTTGTCTCGCCTCCTCTTATAAATGTGCACAATGTAGGTATCTTTGGAGTCCTGGTGTTCTTCGCTCTTCTATCAGATGGTCGGTGAACTCCACGTGGCCTCCACTCTGGTAGGTGTATGTAAGCATGCCATGTGCTCTTAGGGTCTTCTCGGACATTGTCTGCTTCTGTGATTTTGGCAGTTTCGGCACTGCAGTGGGATTCGCAAGAAATTCCGCAATCGTCAGTTCTTCACTTTCACTTCACTTTACTTTATTGTCCTTAAAAAGGATATGCATTTTACAACTCATGATCACATCTAAATATATGGGATGGTCTTAACAAAATGCAAATGAATTTCCAGATGTATCCACTATAAGAACAATTCAACCGGGTGACATCAATATGACTCATTTAGCATTCAACATTCTAATGGCCACCGGCACAAAACTCCTGCTATAGCGAGATGTTTAACATTTTATACAACGGTATCTCCTTTGAGACGGAAGTACATGGAAGAACGTAGAGAGCGGGTGATCAGACTCAGTAGCGACAGCACGAGCTTTCTTCAAAATTGCATGGTCGATTATTTCGGAGAGCTTTGGTGTAGGTAAACCAATGATCTTGGCAGAAACATGTGAGATTTTCAGAAGCCTGTTACGGTTTTTCACAGAAAGGGCAGGGTAGTAACAAATGCTGTAGTAGGTTAAGAGAGGCTCAATTATGCTACGGTAAAGGCGTAGAAGAAGTAGTGGATCAACATAGAAAGCTCGTAACTTTCGAAGAACGTGCAGTCGCTGCTGAGACTTCTTTTGCACGGCTGTAACATGCTCTGTAAATGACAATTTTTCATCTAATATAACACCGAGGTATTTGAATGAATCAACCTGTTCCACAGGTTCACCGTTGATGACAATAGGACTAATTACAGTTCTATTACGACGGAAGTCGATGTACATTTCTTTCGTTTTGGAAACATTCAGATGCAGAAAATTGTTACTGCACCAACTAGAGAAACGTACCACTGAAGAAAGATATGACTGGTATGAGGCAAAATCATTCAAAAGAGCGAGCATGGCTGTATCATCAGAAAACGTCACAAATTGGGTAGATGAATCAACACTACGACAGTCATTTGTATACAAGGTGTACAAAAAATGGACTCAGAACACAACCCTGAGGCGCACCTGTGTTGCTAACAAGCACTGATGACTTTATGTCACCCACTCGAACACACTGCGGGCGATTACTTAAGAAATTGAAAACCCAGTGAACAAGTGCGGCTGGAACTTCTAGTTTCTGTAGTTTATCAATCAGTTGGGGGAGTATCGCCATAGATTACACGTTCAACACCATATTCACATGTTCAGTACAGTGTGCAAGAATGCCAGGCGTCTCTGCCAGTAGTTGGACTGGTTAGAAGTGCGAATGGGTGTCGATCCTACAACCTGTGATCCGTACGTGCTTGGTGTATGTTAAGGCTGTCGTTGAAAGTTCATGTGTATTTGCATCACCCTCGCGGATTATATAATCCTTCAGGTTTCTTTTTCCAGCTGTACGTTTTTTATCTGGCAAAGCTTCTGCTGGGTAAGTTGCTTGTATTGTTGATAATTCTATTTTGTCTCTCGACAGTCAGTGAGTGACACATTGATGTTCTCTGTGGGTTTTGTGAAATGTCTCGATCAGTTGGCTCGTTTCCTGGTCATTTTCATTTAACCATGCAGTCCCTATTCAACAAACAAATCCCATTGCATCAGCAGCAGTATTACGTATTGCCTCTCTGAGGGATTTCCTTTAGATGCAGCCACAGTGTTTTCACAGGTGTTCTTGGGAACCTCTCTTGCAAGGCATCTTTGCTTGAGTGCAAATCAAGCAATGCGATGCTTCTCAAAGGGCTTCTCTCTGGCTGGCTTGAACTTTCGAGAATCAGTAAGTAGGATGTTCAACTGGTGATCCCAGAACAATAAGTAAGATGTTCAACTGGATAAAAAAAACCAAACGATTGCTGCAAATGTAGTGTTGTATAATCCACAAGAGGCGCCACGTGTCATTTCAATCCGCAAGTTAGACACAACCGACTTTTTAAACACGCTAAGGCGGTATTTAGCAATTTAACAAAACATCACATAACATGTAGCAGAAACACCTTTAGATGTCATAGTTGCTTCACGTATAATACACAGTATATGTTGTTGATATAAAAGTCGTGTAAAGTCGTCCAACGCATCAACACATCAGGGAATCTCCTCCAACCTCGTTTTAAAATACCGCTTACATCCCATAATAGTCTCAAAAATGGCGGAGGTGAGTTTGGGGGAAAACGTCAAATCCTTCCGGGGATTTCCTTAATATTTTCATAATATTTCATTGTTTTTACATTTAATACATAAATCTATATTTGTAATTTTCTTATTTTGGGATTCTTATACGTTGATGTGGAATTACTCAATTTTTTAGTGACAAATTTTGCCTTCGTTTGAGTGCGCCAAATAATTACGCCCGGTTTTCGTTTTCATCAAGGATGCGGATGTATATTTTTGTTAATAACTTCCCAATTTTAAAGTAAAAAATATCCAAATGGCTCAATGTAAACTTTGATGTATGTTTTATATTTTCAGCAAACCACAAGCGAATCAAGTCCAGGTGAGAGCATCTTTTCAGATTTTTTTCTGGCCGAAAATTATGCAAATGAGTAGGGTCACTGCAACTTCATTCGTTACTGTGCCGCAGCGGCTTAGGTTTAGCTGTACCAAGTTATTTCGTATTTTATTTTCTGTTATGACTTAATCGGTTATGTGCATGTGACATAATTTATAACTATAAATAATGTTGTTGTTTACAAAATAAAATTACCAGGTATTGCAGAATGGTAATTCATATCGATGATAGAAGTGGGCAGGGCCAGGGCAGAGCATGAAATTGGTAATACCTACATGGCTACTAATCAAATGGATTTATGACCATGATGACATTATATTTCTTTTAATAAATTGATCTTATTACCACAGAATTATAACATTGCATGCACAACACCAGAGATATTTAATAGTTGATCAAATGAAAGTTTTATTTTGGCTTTTAAACACATTCATTCATTCATATTTATTAAGGCAAAATGTTAAAAAATTGATATTATATAAACAAGCACAATACACCAGGAAAGTAGAATAGTGGATAAAAGTGAATTAGTTTTTGTAGTACATCTGATATCAATTTACTAATGTACTACAACTTTAAATGAAAGATCTTTTGACTGCACATTTGCAGCCATCAATTTATAAAAATACATTAATATAATACAAATTTGAGTATCTTGTAGGCCAGATAAATTAACTAGTTGATTTGACACATTGTTGAATAGGCCTGTGCATTGTGTATTTACAAGTACATCCCGTTTGACCATTTTAATTGTGTAATTGTGCAGTTTGTTAAATTGACTGTGTATTCGTAGAGTGATTGTGTATTAGTCCAGGATGACTAGTTGGTAGGGTGTTTGCACTGGGAGGCCAATTGTGTATTAGTGCTGGCTGACTGAATGATTGTGTATTTGTACCAGTTGTCAAATTGACTGTATTTGTATGTGTGAGTTGACTACTTGATTGTATGGCTACTTGTCTTAAATGACTGTATTTGTACTTATTGATTGTATTTGTATAGGTTCACTTTGACTATGTCATTGTACACACTGATTCATTGACTGTGTGTATGTAAATGCTCATTGTACCACTACAAATAGAGTAGCATGACATGTACATATAGTTTAATTAATGTGCAAAGTATGTTTTAAAAAAATGTGTACTTTTAACCATGGAAATGTATTATTTTGACTGGTAACAGCCAGCTGTACACCAGAATGAACATATATTTAATGGCACCAGTGGAACATCACCTGTCACCCACCACAAAGCTCACTTCAAATTCCTGATTTTTTTGCTAATCCGTAGTAATAAAACACAGTGACTGCCACATACATGTAAAGCAGACTGAGGTGCATTTTGAACCCTACTTTACTTTTATATCTCATGTGTTTAACATACTACAGAAACATGTGAACACATGCCAGTGATGATAGTTGTTAAAAGGTACAAACCAACCAATATTTTGTAAATGAATTCCCCATTGGGAATTAAGTAAGTGACAGTTATCTGGTATGTCATGATTTCAAAGTGGGAAGAATTGTATTGAAATCTCACAGAACTTTGTAGATGGCTGCCATGTGGTGATGCATAAAATGCCTCTGTTTCCTTGACATTATTTATGTTGGTTTCTCATATTCTCTTTGGTCCAGAGTTGAACATGTAATGACTGTTACTGCCACACCATGTGGAGTAACATTTATATTAGTACTTGTGGTTCCAAGACAATTTAGATGATTTCAGTAATGCCAAATATAGAAGAAATTACACTGGCAACTGTCACAATGCTGTCTTTCCATGCCATATTTATTATTTATCTTCTGTAACTTCAAGGTCATCCTTTGTAACCAATTGTCATTATGACATTGATTATAGTTATACATGGTTAATCTTTATTAACTGTCAGATGCCTTGTATATAAATTTAAACCATCTCAGCTAGTTAAATGTGCCCCTATTCCCCATGCTGCAGGCATGGATTTCACAATTTCTGGTTACTTTCACATTTCACAGTGTCAAATCCTATGAAACAAAAGCACCCAAGCTTTGTCAATAGTAAACAGTTATGATGTCCAAGGGCCACCATTTTTGAAAGTGCACATATAGTGAACTTCAATCATGAAAAAATTTACGCAATGCAAAGAATGCAAATCTATGGTGAATTTATCCAGGATTCATAATTAAGATATAAAGGAATCAGTGTGTATTACTATTAGTCTCTTAAATATCTGCTAGAGGCTTTATTTACACCTGGCGCTTTGGGGAGATGACACCTGGGCACTTTCTAATATAGTGTCTGATGAGTTAAACTGTCCCTAGGTTTTACTGGGTAGTTTGTATTTTATATTTGTTACATCTGCAGACACTGATCGCGACTTTGATCCATCTGCTGACATGCTGGTGGACGACTTTGACGATGAGCGGACGATGGAGGAGGAGGAGGCACTGAGCAATGAGGACAGCGTGGGGAGGGAGCTGGATGACCTGCAGAAGGTACTGAGTCTCTGTCACACACTTGACCTCAGCCTCAGGGTCACACCAAACTCTTGTTCTAAGTCTAGTTGGTATCCATTGCAGTAGGAGACAAGGAAGAGTTTGAAAGCTGAGAGGTATCCTCACAATCAGTGATTGTAACCACTAGTCTTTGAAGTACACAGTTAAATGTTCATTGGTTTTGTGTGTTTAGCTTGTGAAGGATGTGTTCCAGGCATCATTGTGTGCCAATGGTGACTGCTGGTTATGTCAGTACCATCCATCTGTAGCTCTGGCAAAACTCGTCTTTTTTGCTCGACCAATAAAATCGCTCACAAGGAGTGGTCGGCATCTAGTCATGTGATATAATGTTGGGTGATTTCAGTGACACACAATGTTACAATGTTTGGGATGTAGAAGCAAATACTCAAATGTACTAAAACCAACCAGCAGCTCATGCGATTGGGTTATATTACATACCAAGACACTATCAATAAACAGTTTACAACATAGCTGAAATATTTGAAAAAGGAAAACGGTAAGTTTCTTGACAGGTAATGCCCCTATTCCACACAGACCATGAATCGATACGAATTGATAAATTTTAGGATTCGTAGGTGAATCGCAATCTGTTCGTGAAGTTCTTAACTGATTCGTATTTATTTGTAGTCAGTTCTTTCAATTCTTGAGCGATCAGGAATTTTCTGACAAAAGATTTGAGCTGTTCAAAATTTTAGCCTCGAAGTCCCGATTCCCAAAAATCATAGTTAATTCGTAACAAATTCATAGTGCATTCTTAGGCATCGTAACTGAATCGTAATAGATTCGTAGGCATTCGTAGGTATTCTTACCTCATTCGGGGATTCATGAATTTGTGGCTTGACCACGAATCGGCTATGAATCTGTCACGAATCCCACGAATACACGCCGAAGCAGGTACGAAGCAAGTAAGAACTATCTATGAATTCACGATAGCGTACGAAGCATTCAATTAACATTAATTCCCGCTAGTCTCTCTTGCCACGGAACTGAGCCTGCTTCACTGTTAAAATAGGCCTTAAGATAGTCCTATCACTTTGCCCACACGATTGTCTCTGTTGGTGCCTGGGCTGGGGTATCTCCTCCACCTGTTGGTCTCCCTCCATGCACCAGGGATGATGTTGTGGTCCTCATCCTCCCGGTCCACCTCTGCATTTACAATGGCAGGGAGCCTGATCCTCAGTAAGTTGTGGAGGATGACTCCTGTCTCCACCAGTAACCACCGCATCAGGTCCTTGTTCCAGGGTGCCCAGGAAGCATCTCCATCTGTTGGCCAGTATTCCAAAGCATTCTCCAACACACGTTTGCCCCTGGAAATTCTATAGTTGGCCACCATCATGTCATTATCCAGACCCCTCCTGCCATGGGGTTTCATGAAAAAAGTCCTCAGGGGAAAGGCATCATCCCCCAGGATGTAGTAGGGTGTGTCTCTGTCATCATTGGGCAGGGGATCGCTGTCAGGGAAGTTTATGGTGTTGTCATCAATGCACTCTTTCAGTTCTGAAGCACCAAACAAACAGCTGTCCGTGCGGATTGATGACCTTCTCCACCAGTGTCTATCCAGATAAACTTATAATCTGCACCCACCAGGGCCAGCAGCACCACGGAGAAGAAACCTTTGTAGTTGCAGAACACACTGCCTGAGTTGTGTGGTTTCCTGGTGGCTATGTGCTTGCCATCCAAGGCCCCCAGGGCATGAGGAACATTCCACCGGTCTTGGAACTGCTGGACAATGGCCTTCCAGTCCTCCTGTGTCCTTGGCAGTGGCATGACTTCATCCTTCAGCTCCTGTATGATGGCCTGACAGACGTCCTGCACACTCCATACCACTGAGCTGTAGCCACATCAGAAGTCATACTGGAGGGTGTGATACCGGTCTCCTGTAGTCAGGTGTCTGAAGGTCATGGCCAGCTTCATTCCGCATCTAGGGCTGGTCGCATGTGAGTGTCCCTCCTATGCATGACTGGGCTAATCCTGTTGAGTAGCTCATCAAACATGTGGGGTGGCAGTCTCACATAGTTGGCAAAGGCATTCTCATCTTCCACCCTCAGCACCTGCATCAGTCTGTTGTAGTGACCATATTCTAGCCTTCTAGCTGGTGTCAGCCACGGTCTAACCCACCACCTGGGGGATCTTCTTCTTCGAAGCAGTCTTCTAGCTATTATCAGAAGCTGGTGTTGATCCTCCAGTTCCAGGGCCAGTACTACAGCTCTACGTTGAACATCCTTTTGGAAGTGATGCCCAAGCAGGGGTGAGGGCCTTTTTATACCTCTCTTGAGGGAAAATCCCACGAATTGTCAAGAATAGTCAAAATTCAATTTTAATCGTACCTGACTTGTAGATACATTCGGCATATTCTAAACTGATCGTGCAGATTTAATTCGAATTTTTAAATGTAGTGAATCTTGATCAGATACATTCGGCATATTCTAAACTGATCGTGCAGTATTCGTAATCGATTCTTGTAAATTGTAGTGAATTCTTGACAATATTTGAGCAATTCGAGCCGAATCCCACGAATATTCGTAATTCTATTTCTGTCGTACCTGTATCATAACAGAATCGTAGAACATTACGATTTGGACAAGAAATTTGCAAAATTCCACAAATCCTAAAATGTATCAATTTGTGGTGATTCGTGGGGTTCGTGGTCTGAGTGGAACAGTTGTATAAACTGCAATGGATGTTAGTTCAACGCCCCTGTCTGTCTATACAGGAGAGTGAGATGCCGATAGAGGAGCTGTTGGCCGCCTACCGCCAGGCAGCGAGTAGTCCAGAGCAACCACAGTGCGACCTGCATGAGTCACGCTCTAGCAGTGAGGAGGAGATCCTCAGTAACCAGGACCTCACACTCGACAAGGAGCAGATAGGTCGCGACCTCCTCACCAATGTTGACGAAGATGGCCCTACAAGTGCGGACGAATTGCTCGACAGTGTGAGCATGGAGATACACTCGGACATGGAGCGCATGCTGCGGTGTAAGTGTACTAGCCGGAACTAATCACATGATTATCATAACTATGTATGCAGTTAACTAAAATGATTAAATAAAAACAGATGATCAGTTAGCATTACGCAAACAATTATTAAAGATGCAAATCAATTGATTGAACTATTAGTTTTGAGTTACAGGATGGTTGTGTGGTATATCATTCATCTATGCAGCATCTGAGTGCTTATAATATGGTGATAGTTTCAAGTTGAATAAATATTTAACTGTTACTTCTGTAATTAAATTAATCAAGCCTTTGAAAAATATCATTCCTATGACACGAGACAAAATGTATTTTTTTTAGATATTAAAACAGCTTTGAATTTCCAATAAACAGATGATGCTTTCATGTATCTGTAAGAATAGCAGACTAGAACATTTAACTAACTTGGTGATCACATGACTTGTTGTAGCCAACAACCGAGGCAATGGTTCTGAAGACGACTCAGACGATGAGGACTATGAACCAGAGCACGATGACAGCTGGAAGAAGGTAGATACCTGATTAAAACAACCTAATCTATATTATAATTACAATTGTGGTCATCACGTCACAGTGAATAAATACATCATACGCATATGTCAGTCAATTACGTCGGTCAATTTATTTCAAAACACAACATGAAAAACAAGTCAATAACTACTTAATAATAAGTCACCTAATAATAAGTCACCTGGTAAGATAGGCAGTAATGAATAAATATGCTTTGAAAAGGAGTAGACATGAAGTTACACATAAGTAAATGTGTCAAGACCTCATATCGGTTAGATACACTCGAAGCACTGTTTGTACAATACCCCCCATACTGTCTCCGTTATCAAGACCTCACATTAGTTACACTCCAAGAACTATATATAACACACCTCATATGGTTATCACATACGTAAACATACTCGTTCTAATTTTTAGTTTTCATATGCAGATCTGTGATTGGAGAAACCTGTAGTATTTGCCTTATGCCTTTATTTACTTTTAATATATTTTGTTCAAGTGAGGTTAGTCGCAGTTAGAATCAGTTATGCAAGTGTAGTGTCTTGCTTGCAGACGATCCAAGTGGGGTCAGATTACCAAGCTGTCGTGCCCCATGGCCTCTCAAAGTACGGGGATGCTCCAGGTAACTTGTATTTCCTCTTCCTATAACATGGAACTTACCATGTGAGCATAACAGTGCAGACATGTCTAGGAATATTTATTATAATTTGTTTTAGTAAAATGAATACCAAATGAAGAAAATCACCAGTCTTTGTTTCATTTGTGGTACGTTGTGACAACATTTAATATTACTGTTATGGTGTCGAACATGTCTGTGTGGGATAACTGAAATAATGTTATTTTGACATTTATTGTTGTCGGCATGTGGTTTTATATTTGGAACATTTGTGGGAATTAGCTCAGATGTAGGTTGCACCAGTAACAATACACTGTTAACCTTTTCACAAGCGGTACATTTCTGGTTATAAAATAAGAATTTATTTTTGTAATGAAATATAATGTGACTTTCCTTTGCAGCGTATGAAAATGAAGATCGCTTACTGTGGGACCCGTATAAGCTGGAGAGTTCTAAAGGTGACAGTCAACTTCCTGGTTGTTCAATAATAAATAATTATTTGAGTCTGACCTTAGACAGTATGGGTTAGTAAACAAACAACAAATTGTAAGAATCCTGTGTCAAGTACAATGACATGCTATAATTGATGTGGGTTGGTAAAATTGGAAAGAAACTAGCAGAGTGCAAGTTTAAAACCTCAGTGGTGTTCTGAATTAGTTGCAAATAAGTTGTGATTCTGATGTAAAAATCCTGATCGTGCAATCACAGTATTGCAGCAGTTATAGTTAGCACTTGATGTGACATAGTCCTGTATTAAGCCGTCGTGCTATGACTGTGTTCAGACTTCAGACGTGTGTGTTGCTTTCAGTGGACACCTACTTGAAGGAGGTGAAGTTGCAGAATGACCACAAGAACCAAGGCCTACAGATGGTGCCAACTGGCACGCACATCCGGGACGACGAACAGGTGCCTGTCTCTTTTATGCAGTCTACAATATTTGCTTTCTAAATACAAGTTTATGCAATTACAATTTGTTAAATGGTTATCTAAATAATGCTCTGTCCAGTTCTCATAATTCCACACAGTGTTTTACACTTTACTCCCTGGCAAACCTGTTTAGTCAAACACCATTATGACTTCTTTGTGAAGCATTCAGCCACTGCAAATAGTAAACTATTCATACACAAATGTCCACCCAGAACCTTTTGATTAAGAGTGATTGTGTATGACACATGGTCAGTGAGTGTGTGTGGTATGTGTGTGAC
The DNA here is from genome assembly GCA_025642075.2 of Ridgeia piscesae. Classification (NCBI taxonomy): domain Eukaryota; kingdom Metazoa; phylum Annelida; class Polychaeta; order Sabellida; family Siboglinidae; genus Ridgeia; species Ridgeia piscesae. The sequence goes on from JAODUO010000938.1 coordinate 225,047, forward strand.
ACATGGTCAGTGAGTGTGTGTGGCATGTGTATGACACATGGTCAGTGAGTGTGTGTGGTATGTGTGTGACACATGGTCAGTGAGTGTGTGTGGCATTTGGACACATGGCAAATGTAGCTATTTATGACACATGGGCCCCAGAATGTTTTTTTTGGTATGTGTATGACACATGGTCAGTGAGTGTGTGTGGTATGTGTGTGACACATGGTCAGTGAGTGTGTGTGGTATGTGTGTGACACATGGTCAGTGAGTGTGTGTGGTATGTGTATGACACATGGTCAGTGAGTGTGTGTGGTATGTGTATGACACATGGTCAGTGAGTGTGTGTGGTATGTGTATGACACATGGTCAGTGAGTGTGTGTGGTATGTGTGTGACACATGGTCAGTGAGTGTGTGTGGTATGTGTATGACACATGGTCAGTGAGTGTGTGTGGTATGTGTATGACACATGGTCAGTGAGTGTGTGTGGTATGTGTATGACACATGGTCAGTGAGTGTGTGTGGTATGTGTATGACACATGGTCAGTGAGTGTGTGTGGTATGTGTATGACACATGGTCAGTGAGTGTGTGTGGTATGTGTGTGACACATGGTCAGTGAGTGTGTGTGGTATGTGTGTGACACATGGTCAGTGAGTGTGTGTGGTATGTGTATGACACATGATCAGTGAGTGTGTGTGCATGTGTGTGACACATGGTCAGTGAGTGTGTGTGGTATGTGTATGACACATGATCAGTGAGTGTGTGTGGCATGTGTGTGACACATGGTCAGAGAGTGTGTGTGGTATGTGTATGACACATGATCAGTGAGTGTGTGTGCATGTGTGTGACACATGGTCAGTGAGTGTGTGTGGTATGTGTATGACACATGATCAGTGAGTGTGTGTGCATGTGTGTGACACATGGTCAGTGAGTGTGTGTGGTATGTGTATGACACATGATCAGTGAGTGTGTGTGCATGTGTGTGACACATGGTCGGTGAGTGTGTGTGGTATGTGTGTGAGAGATATGGTCACTGGTCAGTGGCTGTGTGGGTGAGATGTGGTCAGTCTGTTGAGAGACTGTGCTGTCTGTTGCAGGCTCTCTACCTGCTGCTGCAATGTGCTCACAATGTGGAGGAGGCGTTGAGGAGGCGGAAGATGCAGGCTGTGCCACCATCAGGTTTGTCTTTGTTCTGTACAGATACACTCACTCATTCAAAGCAAGCCCTCTCTTGTACCATAGACAAAGTGGTTACTAACTTACTGTAGCTGTTTCCTATTCACTTAGAGTGACAAAAAAATTAAAGTCACAATCTTCTTTGTAACATTTAGTTTTGCTTTTGGCTTGATTGTTTAGAGTTGAGGTGGTGTGAAGTAAGGTCTGATTACATATTATTTTTAGGTAAATTGCAAAACAAATGTATATGTTTGGAGACTTTTATAATTTCTTTATAAATTGCAAATGTATACGATTCCTTTGTGTGTGCGTTCGCGTGTGTTGTCTATTCAAAGTAATAAAATATATGATGTTGTTGATATTGATGTGGTTTCAGATCCCGTGAGTCTGTGTTCAGAGTGTGAATGTTGTATGAGATGTTGATTGTGGGGGTCTGGTTTCAGATCCCATGAGTCTGTGGTCAGAGGAGGAATGTTGTATGAGATGTTGATTAAAGTGGGGTGTGGTTTCAGATCCCATGAGTCTGTGGCCAGAGGAAGAATGTTGTATGAGGTGTTGATTGTGGGGTGTGGTTTCAGATCTCATGAGTCTGGTCAGAGGAGGAATGTTGTATGAGATGTTGATTGTGGGGTGTGGTTTCAGATCCCATGAGTCTGTGGCCAGAGGAAGAATGTTGTATGAGGTGTTGATTGTGGGGTGTGGTTTCAGATCCCATGAGTCTGTGGTCAGAGGGTGAATGTTGTATGAGATGTTGATTGTGGGGTGTGGTTTCAGATCCCATGAGTCTGTGGTCAGAGGAGGAATGTTGTATGAGGTGTTGATTGTGGGGTGTGGTTTCAGATCCCATGAGTCTGTGGCCAGAGGGTGAATGTTGTATGAGGTGTTGATTGTGGGGTGTGGTTTCAGATCCCATGAGTCTGTGGCCAGAGGGTGAATGTTGTATGAGGTGTTGATTGTGGGGTGTGGTTTCAGATCCCATGAGTCTGTGGCCAGAGGAGGAATGTTGTATGAGATGTTGATTGTGGGGTGTGGTTTCAGATCCCATGAGTCTGTGGCCAGAGGGTGAATGTTGTATGAGGTGTTGATTGTGGGGTGTGGTTTCAGATCCCATGAGTCTGTGGCCAGAGGGTGAATGTTGTATGAGGTGTTGATTGTGGGGTGTGGTTTCAGATCTCATGAGTCTGTGGTCAGAGGAGGAATGTTGTATGAGATGTTGATTGTGGGGTGTGGTTTCAGATCCCATGAGTCTGTGGTCAGAGGAGGAATGTTGTATGAGGTGTTGATTGTGGGGTGTGGTTTCAGATCCCATGAGTCTGTGGCCAGAGGGTGAATGTTGTATGAGGTGTTGATTGTGGGGTGTGGTTTCAGATCCCATGAGTCTGTGGCCAGAGGGTGAATGTTGTATGAGGTGTTGATTTTGGGGTGTGGTTTCAGATCCCATGAGTCTGTGGCCAGAGGGTGAATGTTGTATGAGGTGTTGATTGTGGGGTGTGGTTTCAGATCCCATGAGTCTGGTCAGAGGAGGAATGTTGTATGAGATGTTGATTGTGGGGTGTGGTTTCAGATCCCATGAGTCTGTGGCCAGAGGAAGAATGTTGTATGAGGTGTTGATTGTGGGGTGTGGTTTCAGATCCCATGAGTCTGTGGCCAGAGGGTGAATGTTGTATGAGGTGTTGATTGTGGGGTGTGGTTTCAGATCTCATGAGTCTGGTCAGAGGAGGAATGTTGTATGAGATGTTGATTGTGGGGTGTGGTTTCAGATCCCATGAGTCTGTGGTCAGAGGGTGAATGTTGTATGAGTGTTGATTGTGGGGTGTGGTTTCAGATCCCATGAGTCTGTGGTCAGAGGGTGAATGTTGTATGAGGTGTTGATTGTGGGGTGTGGTTTCAGATCCCATGAGTCTGTGGTCAGAGGGTGAATGTTGTATGAGATGTTGATTGTGGGGTGTGGTTTCAGATCCCATGAGTCTGTGGTCAGAGGGTGAATGTTGTATGAGATGTTGATTGTGGGGTGTGGTTTCAGATCTCATGAGTCTGGTCAGAGGAGGAATGTTGTATGAGATGTTGATTGTGGGGTGTGGTTTCAGATCCCATGAGTCTGTGGCCAGAGGAAGAATGTTGTATGAGGTGTTGATTGTGGGGTGTGGTTTCAGATCTCATGAGTCTGGTCAGAGGAGGAATGTTGTATGAGATGTTGATTGTGGGGTGTGGTTTCAGATCCCATGAGTCTGTGGTCAGAGGAGGAATGTTGTATGAGGTGTTGATTGTGGGGTGTGGTTTCAGATCCCATGAGTCTGTGGTCAGAGGAGGAATGTTGTATGAGGTGTTGATTGTGGGGTGTGGTTTCAGATCCCATGAGTCTGTGGTCAGAGGAGGAATGTTGTATGAGTGTTGATTGTGGGGTGTGGTTTCAGATCCCATGAGTCTGTGGTCAGAGGAGGAATGTTGTATGAGATGTTGATTGTGGGGTGTGGTTTCAGATCCCATGAGTCTGTGGTCAGAGGAGGAATGTTGTATGAGATGTTGATTGTGGGGTGTGGTTTCAGATCCCATGAGTCTGTGGTCAGAGGGTGAATGTTGTATGAGATGTTGATTGTGGGGTGTGGTTTCAGATCCCATGAGTCTGTGGTCAGAGGAGGAATGTTGTTTGAGGTGTTGATTGTGGGGTGTGGTTTCAGATCCCATGAGTCTGTGGTCAGAGGGTGAATGTTGTATGATATGTTGATTGTGGGGTGTGGTTTCAGATCCCATGAGTCTGTGGTCAGAGGGTGAATGTTGTATGAGATGTTGATTGTGGGGTGTGGTTTCAGATCCCATGAGTCTGTGGTCAGAGGGTGAATGTTGTATGAGATGTTGATTGTGGGGTGTGGTTTCAGATCCCATGAGTCTGTGGTCAGAGGAGGAATGTTGTATGAGATGTTGATTGTGGGGTGTGCTTTCAGATCCCATGAGACTGTGGTCAGAGGAGGAATGTTGTATGAGATGTTGATTGTGGGGTGTGGTTTCAGATCCCATGAGTCTGTGGTCAGAGGAGGAATGTTGTATGAGGTGTTGATTGTGGGGTGTGGTTTTAGATCCCATGAGTCTGTGGTCAGAGGGTGAATGTTGTATGAGATGTTGATTGTGGGGTGTGGTTTCAGATCCCATGAGTTTGTGGTCAGAGGGTGAATGTTGTATGAGATGTTGATTGTGGGGTGTGGTTTCAGATCCCATGAGTCTGTGGTCAGAGGAGGAATGTTGTATGAGATGTTGATTGTGGGGTGTGGTTTCAGATCCCATGAGTCTATGGTCAGAGGGTGAATGTTGTATGAGATGTTGATTGTGGGGTGTGGTTTCAGATCCCATGAGTCTGTGGTCAGAGGAGGAATGTCGCAACTTTGAGAATGGACTGCGTACTTATGGAAAAGATTTCTTCTTGATACAGTTGAACAAGGTAAGACAAAGTTTCTATCTAAGACAAAAGAACTGCTGAAACACTCTATGTACTATCTCGATTTTGTTTCTGAAAAAAAAGATAAATCTGTATATCAAGCAAGCCTGATATGACATTTTTTGTTGCAGGTAAGAACACGGTCGGTGGGGGAACTCGTACAGTTCTACTACCTGTGGAAAAAGACAGAGCGACACGACGTGTTTGCCAACAAGACTCGACTCGAGAAGAAGAAATATACTCTACATCCCGGAGTCACGTGAGTCTTGACACCTTCATAAATTATACCTCAGATCATATCTGTTCTGTTGTTACGAGTCTTTCTCTGACAGCAGGATATAATTGATAAAACGTACTAAATGAAAACATTCGGTGTTAGATTCATCTTTATTACAGTAATGTGATGAAGTGTTCCTCCTGCAAAGTACTGCATCACCCATATTTAGATGTTGTGGTTAAAGGAGCTGTTATTGGTAAGAGAATGGCTGGACAAATGTGATATATGGCCATGTTTGACACTGGGCGCCCAAGACATGTTTTGGCTTGGGCCACTATCTTTTTAATACATGCTAGCACATTTCTCCTCAAATTCCTGTTCAGCAATCTTACCCTCAAGTCATGTTAAGGCAAGGTGAGGCAGCTAAATAGGGTATTTTTTAATTGATAATATGGACAAACTTATCTATCCAGTTAGAACGGGTATGTCAATGGGAATAAAAAATGTTGGACCTTTTTTCACTCTGACCCACCATTGCCATGGTAACCAAACAAAATGGCCGCCATAATGGTTAAATATTGAAAATTTTGTGTACCGTACCAGTCATTACTGTAGAACATACAATGATAATTCTTTCACTGTCCTATTTAGACTACTTTGTATTATACAACTATAACAAGATATTTATAATATTACAGAATTTTATTTTGATTTTTTAATATATATCTCGTTGTAATTGCATGAAGAAAGTAATGCAGAATGCAATAATATAAACATCATTAGCATAGCTAGTATACATCCAGAGATGCATGGAGTCTAAGTCCGGAAAAATCCATTTTCTGCAAATGGCTGTCAAAGTTTGAATAACAATTTAGCCAATGCTCAAAATTATGATGTTTTGGGCTGCTAACTCGAGGCGTACATAATTTACAATTAAAGTCGGTGCTGTTGTGTATGCGATGTTTATAGTCATCACACACTGGTAAAGCAGCTGCATGTGACATTGTAAGGATGACACGGTTGACATGTCTGTATGTGTTCCAGGGACTACATGGATCGCTTCCTGGATGAGCAGGAGAATCCTGCTCCGATGGTGCGTGACCGTTCGTCCAGTCCAAGCATCAACTCACTCATCTATGGTGACCCGAAGCGTCACGCTCACAACGAGTTGAAGGCAGCGGTGGCGTCTGAGGACCTCGCTGTCGCGCTCGACATAATGCAGAAAGTCATAGACCCTGAAATACTTACGTTTCCTTCCAAAGTCGCTACAACTGAGGTTGACGGCGTGGAGACAGCTGATCCTGGCCCCCCATCATCCAGGTCGAAACGCTTGCACCCTCCACAAGATAGTGCTGATCCGCCACCGGGCAATTTCCATCCGATATCGTCATCGGAGAAGACAGTCTCTGATTCGGTCGTGTGTGTGTCACCGAAACCGACAACCAAAGCGCCGGTGTCGACGGCGGAAACGTGTCTGATTGCGAAAACCGACGGCGACGCGTTGTCATCGGAACCATGTGCAAAACGGGCAAAACTTTCGACTGATGGAGTTTGTACATCAACGACGACGACAAGTTGTAGTACTGCTGTGTCACAAATGAGTCACTGTTGCGACTCCCCTGCTGCTACTGCTGTCGTGTCAGTGCCATCGTCAACGAAGCCTGTCATGAATGGCCCAACGACCACGGAGACGCCGGCAATGCCGGCATCACAAGAGACACAAAATGTCACAGTGACATCGACGCATACTGTGAATGGTGGGGACCATGTTGGCGGTGTCGCCTTGTCGCTTGCCAATGTTTCGTCCACCACTACTGCTGTTAAACTTATAAAGGACGTGAATATTAGTTCAATGCCCACAAAGTCGCCGGTGTCAATGTCGACGACTGCACAAGCAGTGCCTACCGCCAACTCGTTGGTACAGTGACATCGGAGCTAGTAGCGCATTCCATATTTTTCTACGACACAAGCATGACACCATGCAACGGAGTGACCTGATTGGGTAGGTCACTGTCAGTGCAATAGGTGGCAGTTGATGATGCCAGCAGCACAATCGATTCACAATATGCAAACGTGCAGCGAGAGGCATGTCGATTTGGAAATGTGTTGTTTTGTAATGCCCTTTCGTCACAGAACTTGTACAGTTCTGTATATAACGATCAGGTGTCATGTAAAGAATTTTGCAGTGTCTCGTCTACAGATACGACTGTCTCATCTCATTTGTGTGTGTGTGTGTGTGTGTGCAATGGCTACTTCGGCGGCAAATATGCCTACCACGAGGGAACGATATGATTTGACAATTCCCAGACAGTTTGACTGATGAGCCAGTCATTGGTGATTCATATATCAGTACCCTTGAATCGTGTTTGACCGACACCTGTGTGAATCAAGTTGCATTTGTCATGAGTCGTGCCATAAACTGGTAGACAAAGTCTCAGCTATCTGTAAATACCACTGCTTCAACGATGACTCGAATCAAACAGTGTAAGAACAATTTACCTGTTCTATAATACAGGTTGTAGATACTCTGTTCTATAATACAGGTTGTAGATACTCTGTTCTATAACAATCATGCACCTAAATTGATATTGACGGTGAAGAGCCCACACTGTCAGATACATTGCAGTTGTGCAAATGCTGATTTTAATATCCAATGTAGTTGAAATCTCACTGGTTCACCTGTGTTTTGAATTGACCCCTTGTCTATGTCCAGTCTCTAGATGACCCCTTATTAATGACATCAGAGTTTCAGTCGGGTGGACATGGAACGGCAGTATTAAACTTTGGCAGCTTTGTAGCATTTTAGACTACATTTCCAGATGAACGGATTGAGTGTTCCTAGCATGTCCTATTTGTCTCAGGTTTTGATCACAGAATAGCAGACGAAGTGTAATTGAATCAAATCTAGCCACACGGGCAGTGTATGATGGCAGCGATGTTGCTGCGGTCGGAACACATGCGACATTATTTATTGGTCTTGTACATACAGCCACTTGTCCAGAACTTGCATGTAGTGTACAGAGAAATAAATCACATTTTATATGATGTGCTGGTGGGTGTGTTTTGTATAGTTACTGTATTAAAAAAAAATACTTGTGGAAAAGCACAAGTCCTGTGACCTTGCTGCATGGATTGGATACTACAATAATGGAGCATAGCATGTGTGAGTGGAGTTGGCTGTATTGGGTCGGCATGCACAAATATGAAGAGTCGCAGGGAATTTGTGACAGACGAAACTTGTGGGGAGACCATGACAGTCTTGGAAAGCATGACGTTTGTATCTGACATAAAACGGCTCATTTTTATTCAGGATGACCAGTCTTGAATTGTATGCATGGAATGAATGAAGGCATGAACAGAAATTGGTCAATACACTCAAAGCTGCACTAGACTTACTAACCAGAAATAAATATATACTATAAATATGGTATTCAACTAATTTTTAACCCTATCCGTCACCCTGGGGCCGGTTTCATAGAGCCTGTTTACGACGTCGTAGCGGGCGATAACTCGTCTAGCCTAAAACGTTGAAAAGTTACGCTAGTTGTGTTTCACGAGTGTGCGTCATAGTTGCACTTAGGCTGCGCCATGTATTTAGTAGGCGTAACTTTATGCTAGTTGAAATATTTACGAGATGCTCCCCTAGTTTGTTGATGCTCCGACACACCCACTCTCAACTTTTTTTTTTTTTTTTTACAATGGATATCCTTTACACTGATCATAGCTTGTCAGTTGCCATAGGAACGGCAAAGGCGGCAGCTAAAGTGAAAAAGGGTGTCTACAGACACCACAAATACAGGGATTCCCCACCGCGTCCTAATTAGGTCAATTCTATTCTTCTAATTCTATTTGTTTACACGAATGCTAAATTGGTATCATGAAACCGGCTGTAAGCTACACTGAATAGTCACTGTTAGCTGCAACCAGTAGACCGCGTAATTACTTGTACCTGGCCCCTGGTCAAGAGCCATATTGGTAGTGTTTTTCTGTACATTTTCAGCAGTTTGTTGCAACAACTAGTGGCCATTCGTGTTTTACAATACACAGCCAGATGCAATGCAACGGAGAGCATCAATGGTGTCCTAATGGAAATAGGTAAATAAACTAAATTTATGTGCACATCCAGCAGCAAATCTGTAGATGAAAATATTAGTATCTTTATGATGAAAAAAATTTACTTCTATGATTGCTGTTACATGAAACAACATGCCACACAGCAGCTTACCATGCTGAACGCCTACATGTACTCGAATGTCGCTGATATCTGACAAGTCAGTAGTTTTGTGACAAGCAGATGAATTAACATGTTTGGTGGGCATAGCATGAGTTTGGAATCAACATACTTCATATTTGGTGCATTACCTAAGAAGAGAAATAGACAAACCACACTTCTGGGAAACTTGTGGAGGTGTACGTCAGAAATTATTTAGCTGCTAGATAATGGAAATATCTGAGAGGTCCTGCATATCTTACATTTTGTTTGAATAATAAAAGCAACATGTTTATTATTAAATTGACATCTCCATAATTCGAGTTCAGACGAAATCCACCCAAAGTATTGTGGTTTCTAGTGGCCCATCATAAAAAGAGCAATTTAGACATTCAGTAATATAATTTGATAACCTAAACAAATTTGAATCTTAAAATTATGAAGTTTCAAGTTATACAGATAATTTGCTGGCAACTAACGAACATTTAGTTGACGAATGCTCGTTAATTAAAACCATAACAACGTTTCTTTTTGTTGATATAAAAAATATTAATAATGTTATTATTGCTTAGTTACAAGATAACCACACGGCCATCATTAAACATTGGGTAGCAAATGGACTTAAGAGGTATATACTGAGAATCAAATATTTGTGGTACATTGTTAGTAATATGGATAACCCACCCTTTTGAAAAAAGTTTCAGTATTTTAGTTAAACATTCATCATAGGATCCATACTGCATTTTCACAATAAATCAGCAGATAGATTAATTTATTCAATTAAATAATGTTGCATGAATGAAGAAAATACATATTTGATTAATAAAATAATTTGCGACATTGTGTTTCAAGTAGTGCACTATTTCGGATGGGTGTCAAATCCGAGTCAGAAGTGTGATAAGGGAGAGGGATTTATCATCTACTCTGTGAAGCCTCTCGCTCACTCTGAGACTGTGTCACAGTCAGTGATCTATAGATAGACATGCGAGCCTTCTGGTCTTTTATGTAGGTCAAAGCTCTCGCTACGTCGCCTCAAGTCTATACAAGAACGTAGCACGGATAAAACGAGAAAAATACAAGGTATCAACGCTTACATATCATCATGATCATATCCTATGTCAGGGAACGTGTTACAGGTTCTATTATTCGCCACATCTTGCAATGACATTATCAGAATAATGACTTAAGAGTATAATTTCGTTTCGCAGAATAGAAACTTTCGTAGATTGGGTAGGATGGAATGTCATGTGTATAACTTCACTCAATCAAAAAAATTCTAACTTGGGGGCTCTTGAATTAAACAAATAAATGTTGTTCAAAACAACAGGTAGCTCATTAAACAATGTATTGACATCATTTATGCAGTGAGCTTGATAAAGTCGCACTTTTGTGAAGGAAGCAGACTCCGAATCCAACTTCAAAATAATCAAACAGTTCGCGCCACATTTAGTCAGGGAATGCCGGGAATGAGTTAAGAAACATTATGTTTAATATAAAATAGATAAATAAGGTGATACTGTCTATGTGTATAACCAATTTTCACGTGGTTTAAAACTGTCATTCTAAGCCACCAGAGTTGAGCACTCCATTTTAAAAACCCTAGAAAATGGGCCCCATGAAAGGTGGCGCTTCTGTCGCTTCCCACGTGTGCGGTCCTACAAATATGGCGCCCGTAAATTGCTGATGATAATCGTCATCAGGCGAAACCATGCGTTAGGTGGTTATAGGCAGAAGGGTCAAAATTAGCAGTCATGTTGGAAAAAGGCGATAAGATCGATTTGTTCGTCACATACGTCGAAGCAGAGGGCTCCGTTGTTAATCTGTGGAGTCAGACTGACTTCGAACAGTATGCCGAACTGGAAGCTCTTATGAAAGACGTCGATGTGAGGCAGGCCGGCGACGCTAGCGTAGATCCAGATTCACTAAGCGTAGGTGACGTTTACTTAGCCAAGTATTCAGGAGATGGCAATTGGTATCGCGCACAAGTGATCGAAGTCGATAAGTCGGTCGGTGTTGTCAATGTATTCTTCATTGATTTCGGAAACACTGAAACTGTGACGTTTCTTAGCGTGATTAAAGGTGCATCGAAGTACTTTGCGTTACCTCCGCAAGCAGCCAAATTTCGACTGGCTGACATATCTCCCGCGAACTGTGGTTGGTCATCAGGTGAAACAGACTATCTAAAAGAAAAACTTTCTTACGGAGAATTTTCAGGCATAGTGCTTGAAGCAGGTACGGTCGGACTTGGTCCAACAGTGAGAGTGTTTGACCCTGAAAGGAAAGATTCCAACATTCCATTGGTATCAAACTTCATCAGTAATGGGATCGGTGCAAGCTACGACAATGCACACCTTGACAAAATTTCATTTGGGAGACGTGGGTTAAAAGCAGGCATAGACCATCACGTGTTCATGAGCTACACAACGTCCCCATTTGACTTCTGGGTTCGACAAGTTGATGCTGAGGCAGCACTCGAAGAGCTGCATGCACTGCTCGCAGACTATCTGACTAGTCCAGCTAGCATAGACGCATGTAGTGTGGACATTGGTGCCTCCTGTCTTTGTCAGTATGGCGACACTGAATCCTACTATCGGGCAATTGTCACAAATGTCTTCAAGGACAAATCCAAATGTCAGATCACATTCATTGACTACGGCGACTCAGAAATAGTGGATCTTGACTGCATCAAGTTTCTGCCTGCAGAGTTTGCAGCTCATCCACCTCATGCCATCCACTGTAGTGTGAGTGGCGAGGCAGTCAACACAATTGACTTCGACAAGCTCATCGAGTCGGATCAAATCTACTTGCGTGTCTTAACTCGCCTTCATTCTGGCACCCACATTGTGGAATTGTCTGAACGTCGATCGTCATCCGCGGCAAAGAGTCCTTCACAGTCGAATGTAGCCGTGTATTCTCACATCCAGTTTGATGCCAATTGCTTCCAGGACGTGTGTGTCTCGGACGTTGATAACACTGGCCACTTCAGTGTTCAACTTGTGTCTACGGCGCAGTATCTTGATGACCTGATGGCTGATCTACAAGACATCAGTTTGGTGCCACTGACAAACCCCGAAGTTGGCACGCCTTGTCTCATGAAAGATGCTAACGATGGACTTGTCTATCGTGTGGAGATCACAGCAACTTCACCACATCAGGCTCGTGTCAGATTTGTTGATTTCAGCTCAGATGGTGCAGTTGTTGTCAATAACAGTCAGTTATACGCGATTTCACCAATGTTTGCAAAGCTGCCGACGCAGGCAATACCCTGTAGTTTGTCCGGTGTGGAAGACAGACAGCCTGCTGAAATTTCTGAAGTGCTGAGACGTTACTCCGGGAAGACGCCACTTGTTGGTAAATTTGTTTGCAAGACAGCCAAGTCATTCCAGGTGGAATTGTACGACACAAGGGGTGAAAGAGACGTCAAAATATCCGACATCGTCAATGGTAATGGGGCGGTTACAGGAGCATCTTCTGCCATCAGTAGACAACCCAAGCTTCCCGAACTAGAGGTGCTTGCAACCGAGAAGCTGTACGTGACGTGCATTCTGGATGACTCCACCTTTGTTGGCCAGTTGTCCAGGTTTCCAATGGCAACGCTGGAACGGTTCCAGTACGAGCTCTGTGACTTGTACTCCACCAAGAATGTACCAAATCTCTCGAACCCAAGTCCAGGGGATATATGCTGCACCAGTTTCTCCCTCGATGGCGCTTTCTACCGCGGCACTGTACAGGAAGTCTGCGGGTCAAAGGTCACAGTGAAGTTTATCGATTACGGTAACTCAGAGGTGAAGGAGATGAATGATGTGAAGGTGTTGTCATCGGAGTTCCATGATTTTCCACCGCAAGGCGTTACCTGTCACCTCGACAAGAGTTACGAGGGATTGACAAAAGAGAATCTCGAGGCTGCGCTGTTGGAGAAAGAGATCATGGTTGCCATTGACGACAAGATCAGATCGATCTACCTAGTCACACTGGCAGCCTGTCCAGAAAACAGAGAAATAGTTTCCCATCTGAAAAGGTATAGCTGCTGGTTAGAGACGACTGAAGGATATAATAGTGTCAGACATTAGTTGAACAATGTTTGTCGATTTAGCAATTATCATTTATTTATTTTAAGGAAGTTATCTTTTCACCAGTTGAAGCATTCATATGATGTTTCTTCACTGGTGTGTGCCATCGGTTAAGCTTAAAAAATATTTTAGATAAACAGATGATACTAAAAAACCTCTACTGTGCCAGATGTTGAAAACATTGTAATGAGTTTGCCAACTATTTGGACTAGACTAGCATGGAACATTCCATGTAATATTAACTTCTAAACTGTGCCAGTATCTACAGACAATATGCATTTGTAAACTAGAATATTTGTTTCATGCAAACTTCTTCATATATGAATGCCTGAGAAAAGTTATGCTAAAAGTGTGTATTTAAAAAAAATAGGACATGCAGATCTTAATTATAAATTGTGTTGCATTTTATTGTTATTATTAAATGAATCAAATTGTATCTGTCGAATATTTTTCAGCTTTGGACAGACAGGACAGACTTCAAGGAATGATCACCTTGGATCTAGGAAGACGGCTATGACACTACACGGGTATGATTTTAAAGAGGCTGGCTAGAAGTGTCTGTAAACAATTTGTAATACCTATAGAAATTACCACTGCTAACTTTCACGCAAATTATATTCCTATTAAAAGTGCCATTTCTGAAAAGGATCATTTATCTCCATTTTACTTCAAAATTATTCTATCACTATTAAATTACAAACTGAGTATGTTTGCACCTAGACCCAAGCAGACAACCAGGCAATGTGGGAAACTGTTTTTCACCTGTGTCTGTTCAACACTAGACTTCAAAGTGTCTTATTTGTCTAAAACATACTTTTTTTGTGCTGTGATTGCAGCGAGGCTGAATGTTTTACATATTTGCAGACGTTTCTGATTGCCTCTGGTAGCTGTTAAAATTGATCTCTGTATATGAGGACCTGATCATGTTGCACAGTCAAGCATTATTTTATAATTTCTGTTCCGGCAGTGACATGGATTTCACACCACCCACCATCAAACCCAACGTCTGGTCAGAGGTCGTTGTCACCCTGGTGGATGACCCTGAGCACTTCTACTGTCAGCTGACAGCATCGGAGGGGAAGCTCAATGACCTCATGGCAGAGATTGATGACTACTGCAACCACCTGGTGGCCGGCGAAGGCGACCCTGGCAAGGTTATGCTTCATATGCCGCTGATTGCCAAATACAGCGAGGATGAGGGGTGGTACCGCGCCCGGGTCACAGGTCAGTCACCCCAGGGGTCATCTCAGTTATTGTTTTTACAAGATAGATACACTAGTTTAGTTTGCAGTTTCGATGTTTAAATACAATTCGTATGATCCAAAATAACTGATCGATCGAGCTGGTGTGTGTGTGTGTGTGTGTGTGTGTGTGTGTGGTGTGTGTGTGTGTGTGTGTGTGTGTGTATCTGACGTATGTATGTGATGCACTTCAGGCATCAGAACTTTCAGGAAATTATTTGTGATATTTTGAAAGTAAAGTAATGCCTCTATTTCTTAACAGCTCTCTCTGTTAATGAAGCATTTTTTATTAAAAATTTTGGGGTTGACATTGCACCATTTTATGTTTCATCAATGAAAGGATTGCCAGTTTGTTTGGTGATTATTATATATAACTCCAGTTGCAAAATATATGTCATAATAGACATAGTTTACTCTGGTTGTGAATAGTTTTCTGGCTGCGTAACACACTCATTTTGTAATAATGATGAAGATTTATTTTACTGTGACCATTTGTGGTTGGGGTCTGACTCTGACTGGTATGGTTTGATTTGTACTGGACAATGTACCATAATTAGTTCACTCCATTTTGTGACATAGTGTTGAAAGTTGACAGCATACACAAACTGTATATGCAGGGGTAGTCCATATACCAGGGGTAGTCAGCTAGTCCACTAGTAAAGATGGGGGTGGACTTGTAAAGCTGACAACTAAATAGTCTAACAGTCTAGTAAAGGTCAATGTCATTCACCCCTCCCTAGAGTAGTCAGCCAAGCCTATCTAGTCACAGTCACCCTAACCTGTCCATAGGCCCAGATGTAACCGAATCCCAAGTCGTTAAGACACTGATAAATTGTTGCCAGTGAACAACTGGCTACTGCAGTGACAGCTTCATTTACTGATAAATGATTATATGTTCTTAGGCATGGCCACTGAAATAAAAATCAATTTAATTGTCTGGGCATTATTTTTAGTAAGATTAGTGTTTTTATTTTTTTATTTTAAATGAAATTATAGTGTTAAAATTTGGGTTGTTTTTATATTTTGCAAGCTTTCGGTAGACTGGTAAACTTTTGTCTTTACTAGTGCTGCTGTCTAGTAAAATAAATGCTGGAATTCTATCCTTGATATGTGACAATTAAGTTGAGATTGTACTTTTGTCGTTCATGAATATGCATGATTTAGTTTTGAACTAATTCCTTTCCAAATGACGAAGTTAAATGAATTCTTTGAGAATTGTTAACTCTTTGTAATGCAACTTTTAATTAATCCTGTCAACATAATTATTTCATGTAATTCTACTTATGCCTGCATTTAGTTACAATGAAATGTTTGTAACCCTACAACATATCAAAAACTAACTTGATGTATGCAGTGTTTCTAGTGTGTGCTCTACTTATTCTATCTGTATGAGGCATAGTCATGAATATTCGGTTCAATTTGCCAGACTTCGGTTTTATCCAACAAGTTCATTATGTTTTAAGTCAATGGTCAGTCTGTCATGGCGTGGTTCACTGCGTGTGCATGAATATTCATTATAATCTAGCTGCATAATTAATCACACCGGTCAGCTTGATGTACCCTGCATAATAAACAATATGTCGCTAATCACTCCATTTAGCTATGCTCACAAGCAATAGAAAGGCTTGTTTGACCTATTGTTGACATTAGTTGTAAGTTTGCAACTAGTACACGACAGGCTCCCTATTATTACTCATTATACGCAAGGCCATTAATTGATTGATCAACCAAATATCAATATAGGTTTTATCTAATTGTATATTTGACAGATCTCATCACCAGAAAAGATGCATGTCACAACATGTTTTAGCATTTCTAGCATGCACTACCCAGGTTGAAATTACAGTCGATTTATACACTATTACAATTAACTAATTTGGAAAATTATTCAGTTCAAGTAATCAGTTACTGAGCTGTCAAATGATGTTTTAAAATAAGTAATAATTATGTTTATCAATGTTTGAATCATTGTGAGGCAACAAGACCAGAATAGACTGATTTCTTTCAACTTTTCCTATAACATAATTGTTTACATTACTGGTGGGTGTTAGACGTTGGGTGGCTGTTGATAACCGAAAGATATCCAGTTTATTTGCCCCGTACAAACAAAAACAAGCAAAGATAAATACCACATTAAAAATCACAGTAAGAAACAGATATAAACATTATAAAAAATCACACAAAAGTGTTTATGTAATAAGTGTAGTTGACAACCTACACCCACTGAAGATGGGTATAGGTCGTCATGAAGTACGTCTAAGTTTTTTTGTCAATTGTCTCAGGTAGTGTGTATCATACCTTTCTAGTTTTTACAATATAATAAAAATATTATTGTCTGATTGTTATTTCAAATTTGGTCTGAGAGGCTAAAAGGTGCTGCCACCTCACGGCGTCAGTCGCCATTTTGTTTATCGTTTCTGCGGCGCAAAATGATCATTTACTTTCGTAACATCAGAATTTTATCACGGCGTCACTACATAAATGAGCTTCAGAAATGTTTGTTTTATCCTAAACTAATATGAAACTTAGCATAAACTCAGTAGGCCTATCTTACGTTTGTCGTCGCTCAACATAACTAGAAATTTGGAGAAAAATAAAATAAGTATCGATTGCGAGCGGCTGTAAATTTAAATGGATCACCAGTTGTGGGTCGAGATCCCGCACGCTTTCTCCGTTCCCAGCATCCATTGTACCGAACAGAAATGGTCGCTGCCATCTTTAAATATTATTGAAATAATTTTTTCTCAAAATAAAGTTAACTGTCCACCCTAGCAGGTGAAAAATAACAAAAAATCGCTGTCTGCGTCCACCAGGTGGCCGCTCATCTCAGGGATATTTCCGTTGAAAAGTGATCGGGACATCGGAACACTGTCCGTACATAGCAGGTGGTCGCTCGTCGCGGGGGCCGCTGAAGACAGGTTTTACTGTAGTGTTCCCATTGTCCAGGCAACATGATTCTTAATTAAATTAAGCCATGCTGTTGTCTATAAGAGTGGCAAAATAGAGGAATTAGCAACCTATTGTTTACCCTGCTTGGCACGTCATGCTGACTGGTTATTTGGGTCAGTGTGATATGCGATCGTTTAGGCAGCTTCAACAGAACCTAACGGTGAATAATGCAGTCATGTACTGCTGATAACGTCAATAATAAAGACCGAAATAACGTTTGGGCAATTTGGCGAAGAGTTTTATTTTGTTTTCATCCCAAATAGCAAACCGTTTCGCCTATGGCGCAATTGGTGATCGGCAGTGTTAGCCTAGGAAATAGAAAAGTAAACAAAACATTTGTAAGATCTTAGGACTGATATCAAACTATCTTAATTAGAACTCTTAAACAGTATAACTGAGTGTATGCCTCTTTGACAATAGTGTTGGTACTCTTTTTCCACCAGCTTAAGCCATTATCAATGATGACCCCTAGATATTTCATATTGGTATGTCTTCAATCGCTCAACTCCTTTGATGACCAAAAAATCAGGCACATTTGCCATATATGTGTTTAGCTTTCTTTTATGCTAATCACGTTATGAGTGTTTGGTTAATAAAAATTGCGTGTTTTGTTTTCTTGTAAATAATATAAAGCATTTTTCTATAATATTGTGTTGTGTTTTGCATTTAAGTTGAGCAGTGTGATTGATGGCTAATAAAAGGATAAAGAAAATCTCATTTGGGTAAACAAATTGTGACCTTTAGCCAACTTGGCTATAAGCCCAACGCTGGCCTAGGGCTTTTCCCACAAAGTGCAGACTACAACTATAATTGTATTCTTGATACAAAGCATAACGACGAATAGAATTGTATTCTCGATAGAAAGCGTAACTACGAATAGAATTGTGTTCTGGATAGAAAACGTAACTACGAATAGAATTGTATTCCAGATAAAAAGCGTAACTATGAATGGAATTGTATTCCGGATGGAAAGCGGAACTACGAATAGAATTGTATTCCGGATAGAAAGCGGAACTACGAATAGAAATGTATTCCGGATAGAAAGCGGAACTATGAATATAATTGTATTCCGGATAGAAAGCGTAACTACGAGTAGAATTGTATTCCGGATCAAATGGGTTGAACAATATACAACGTAGAGAAAAGGACAAGTTTAGTGTTGTGAAGATAACATGTCACTGTCCAACCATGACCTTAATTGTGAGGTGCCTGTATTACAGAAGTTGCATAGAGACGGACATTTGGAAGCAAAATCAATTCAGAGAAAAGTGGAGTATTGGATCACAGTACCCGATAATCAGCTAAGAAGTTCACAGTTGGATTGTCCTTTCGAAGCTGTATATAAGCACCTGGCTGTAGACAGTGGTGTGTGCGTGTGAGTGAGCTCAGTAATTGTGGTGTGGCTGAATGCTTCCCAGAGAAGCTGCATTTAAATTTGAGTGAACTGACGATGAAATGCAAGGAGCAGATGAAGTGAACAAGACAGTGTATAAGAAGGAACCTTTGCATTAACTGTTTCGCCCTACAGCCCTCTCTGTTGTGTGTTGTAGGTGTGCTGGCCAGTAGGGGCGGGGTCGAGGTGATGTTTGTAGACTACGGCAACCACGAGGTGGTGACCCCCGCGGCCCTCAGAAGGATGCTGCCACAGTTCATGAAGCTACCGACACAGGCAATTCCCTGCAGTCTCGCAGGGGTCAAAAGTCAGGGCAGGACCGAATGGTCGCAGGACGACACAGACGCCTTCAGTGCGATTGTCCTGGAGGGCAAGCACCAGGCGCTCTTTGACGATTCGCTGTTCGGGGTCAAAGGTCAGTACGTCACCGACCTATACGATGGCACCACCAGCATCAACGCAAAGTTCCTAGCGTGTGTCGACAAGCTGAGTAGGGAATTTCAGAGTCAAAGTCCATCACAAGTGGCCGCGGCCCCAGGCAGACGCAATGGCTCAGTGGCGGCCTCTGGTGGCCACGATGAGGAAACCATCCGTAAGCCTCGCACCACGAGCATTGCCGCGACCATGCTCAGGTCTCCCAGCGATAAACCGATGGCGAGATACAAACAACCGAGTCTGCCTGAGAACCAGTACTTTGACCTGTACGTGGCTCACAGCATCAATCCCGGTCGATTCTGGTGTCAGGCCGCCAGCAGCACCGCTCAGCTGGACACCATGATGGAGAAACTGGACGCGGAGTACTCCGGTCTCGGTCCGTCGGAGCTACGTCTGAGTCGACTGGGGCAGGGGGAGATGTGCTGTGCGCGCTACAGCGTAGACGGCAGCTGGTACAGGGCCGTGATACGCAGCATGACCAGTGACAGCGAAGCGACAGTGCAGTTTGTTGACTATGGCAATGAAGAGAGACAGCCAGTGGAAGGAATCAAGCAGCTGAGGGTGGAGTACGTTGACCTGGCAGCGCAGGCGTTCCAGTGTTGTCTGGCCGGCGTGATGCCGCTACCGGCCGGCGCGTGGTCAACAGAAGCATGTGCCATGTTCGAAGAACTCACCGGTACCGGTGAGGCAGTGAAGATTGTCGGCTGCATCATTGAGAAGGACGTCAGCGCTGCCGTCTACACGGTCGAGTTGAACCGGTCTAACGGCCCGGTGCACGAGGAGTTGATCAAGGTGGGATTCGCCGTCAGCACGGAGGCACCGCTTCAGCGCCGCTTGTCGGAGAGTTCGACTGCGAGTCGCACGAGTAATTCCAGCAGGGGGAGTGGCGGTAGGCTGACCGACGAATCGAAGTACAAGAGCCTGCAGTTGAAGACGGGGCAGTTTGTGGACGTCAACGTGTCACACGTGACGTCCCCAGTGAATTTCTGGTGCCAGTTGACGGAGTTCAGCAAAGATCTTCAGCAGATCACAGAACAGCTGGCCGTCACGTACGAGGGGCTGGCGACCTCCGACCTGGAGCTTCTCGCCCCTGCGGTTGGCCGCGTGTGTTGCGGGAGGTTCACGGAGGACGACCTGTGGTATCGGGGCGTCATCGTTGAGTTGGAGCGCGACCGGTGTCTCGTCCAGTTTGTCGACTACGGCAACGACGAGTGGCTGTCACGCGACCGCATCAAGCAGCTGAAGAGTTCTCTGGCAGAGCTTCCGACTCAGGCGTTGCAATGCTCCCTTGAAGGGATCAGTCCTTGCGGCCCTGCATGGACGGATGAGGAGAAGCAGGCGTTTGAAGACCTGATGATTGACAAGAATCTGCTGGCAAAGCTATCGCAGCGTGTGAAAGGAGGTCCCAGTCCTGTCACACTCTCCTTGGTGGATGATGCCAGTGGCACGGAGGTGCAGATCGCTGATGAGCTGGTGAGGCGTGGGTTTGCCCTGTCGACTAGCGGCACAGTGTCGGCGAGTCAAAGGAGTCCTCCCAAGAGACAGGTGGAGCCACCAGTAGTGTTCACCGCGGTCGAGGTGGAGAGAGGCAGACAGTACAGAGTTGCTGTGTCGTGGGTGAACAGTCCGAGCGACTTCTTCTGCCAGCTGGCGCGGTCAGCTGACCAGATGTCCACACTCGCCGAGAACATGTACAAGTTCTATGATCGACTGGGCTCAAATGAGCTGCCGCTGACCGGTGTGACCATCGGTCAGCCGTGTGTCGCCCACTACCCGGCGGACGGCTGCTGGTATCGCAGTTGTATCACCGAAATCATCCCCAACGGTCGACTCGTTGTCAAGTACGTCGACTATGGAAACACAGAGACTGTTGTCACATCCAAGGTGAAGGCCATCACCCCCGAGTTCGCCAAGCTGCCAATGCAGGCGATTGGCTGTTGCCTTGGGAACGTACAGGCACCTGATGGCAGTGGCTGGAACAAGGACATTGTCAGCCAGTTTGAAATGTTGGTCTCCGAGCCGTTGATGTTGACAAGTATGTCCGTGTCCAGTGGGGTCCACACTGTTGGTCTGACCACTAGAAATGGCAACAATATCGCTGAAGTATTCTCAAAGGTTTTAGCCCCACCGCAGCCTGAGAGGAGACCTGCCAATGTGGCGCAAGCACGGCAAACAAATGTGGCGCAAGCACCGCCTGCCCGACAAGCACCGCCTGCCCGACAAGCACCGCCTGCCCGGCAAGCACCGCCTGTCGGAGTGAGTCCCTCAGCACCGTCAGCCAAGTACGCATCATCCTACAACTGTGTTGACCTGTCACGTCGCTACCGGCCTGGTGAAAAAGTAGAAGTGGAAGTGGCCCACGTTGACAGTCTCACCAAGTTCTACATCCAGGTTGTCACCGACATCCCTCAGCTGGACGACCTCATGAACACAATGGAGACGTACTACGCGAAGCCCGAGAACACGGCCGAGCATCCCGATGTTGCATTCTCCGTCGACACAGCTTGCGTGGCACAGTTCTGCGAGGATGACCTTTGGTATCGTGCCAAGGTCACTGGCATCGCCGGCGATACGTGGACGGTGCACTTTGTCGATTACGGAAATTCTGAAGTGACCGGTCGATCACGACTGCGACCTTTGCCTTCGGAGTTCGCGAAGCTGCCACCGCAGGCAGTGGAGTGTTCGCTCGCTGACATAGGTGCAGTGCAGGTGCAAGCCGCTATCACTGAGCTGTCGTCGTTGGCACTCTCTAAACGGTGCCAGGTGACTGTGAAGGCAGCCACGCAATCCTCCATGCAGGTGCATCTGCAGGTGGATGGAGTCGACATCAACGCAAAGTTCCAAAGTGCAGCACCAGCCGGCGCTGTTGAGAAGTACGTCGCCCCTGTGGTTCCAGCGACGGGCGCAGTGGACGTGTATGTGACATCGGTCGTGTCACTCTCACATTTCTATGTTCAGATCGTGGCCAATGAGGACAAGGTCGTCGAACTCGCAGAGAAGATCACAGAAGAATACGTCGCACTGCCACCTGGTGACAGACCTGTGTCGCAGCTTGCCGTCGGCATGGCAGTGTGTGCGATGTACTCGGTTGATGGCGCGTGGTACCGTGCCGTGGTGACGGAGGTGTGTGCCGATAGCCGCGTGTCTGTCAGGTTTATCGACTACGGCAACGTGGAGACGGTTGACGCTGGAGACCTGCGATCACTGACAGCCGAGTATCTGTCTATGCCACCATTCTGCATCAGATGCGCCTTGTCAGGGGTACAGTCGGGGAACCCTGAGAACATCGAGACGTTCACGACCCTGACAGAAGGAGGAGAGAAGATACTTCAAGCGGAGTTCCTGTCATCGGTTGAACCATGCCGCGTGACACTGCATGACGGAGACATTGACATCGCAGCCGTGTTCCCCGCCTGTGAGACGCCGGAAGGATTCGCAAGCGTCACGCCACCTGGTGGTGAAGTCGAGGTATACGTGAGTCACGTTGAGTCACCAAATGAGTTCTACGTGCAACTCGTGAGTCGCGAAGCCGAACTCGAGACGATGGTCGAGTCGCTGCTCGCGTACGCACAAGATGGACAGAAGTTGGCAAGTGTCGATGTTGGTCAGGCGTGTGTTGCCTGTTTCCATGACGACGAGGCGTGGTACCGAGCCCTGGTGACAGCAGTATCAGGAAATGACGTGACGGTCAGATATATCGACTTCGGAAACTCTAGTTCAGTCTCTCTCAGTGACGACATCAAAGACTTCATTGATGTTGCACACAAGACGCCCGAACCTGTCGCCATTCAATGTACCCTCAGTGATGTCACAACGCCCCCTGGTGGCTGGCTGGCTGGCGCTAAGGACACCCTGACGGAGTTGACCGCCGATAAAGCACTTGCTGTGAGCTTCGAAACGACCAGTGAACCATGTCAACTCAAGTTCACCGATGTCATGATAATTGACGGAATCAAGCAGGCGACACCATCAGGTGATGTTGAGCAGACAATATCACCCGAGGTCACGGGAGTCGACCAGGCGACACCACCAGAGGTCACACAGTACCCCGACATCACTGTCCCGTCAGAGAAGTGCCAGGTGTATGTATGTCAGGTGACAAGTCCGACTGAGGTCTACCTGCAGCTCTTGAAGAACGAGGCTACATTGAACGAACTCGTAGACAAAGTGGACAAGATCTACAGCAGTCTGAGTGACACGGAGAGGACCCTAAAAGATCCCGAGGTTGGCACGCCATGCTGTGCCATGCAGGCCGACGTCTGGTACCGAGCTGTGGTCTCTGAACGCACCGATGACGGCATAGTTGTCAAGTTTGTTGACTATGGCAACACTGATACCGTCGACAAGGTGAAGCAGATAGATGGCGCTCTGTGCCAGATGGCGCCACTTGCCTACCAGTGCAGCCTCGCTGGCATTCAGCCAACAGACGGGAAAGAGTGGCCTGAGGTTGTGTCCGATAAAATATTCGAACTCACTGATCAGAAGGTTTTGACTGCCGAATTCCTAACATCCGATGCAGTTCCATACACCATTGCATTATGGGAGAACACAACGAACATTAGCGATGAGCTGGTGTCGGCACTACCCGAAGTCGAGGCTAAGGCAGTTGCAGAGGAGAGTGACGGCCAGGATAAAGAGTTGCCTGTCGATGATGCAAGCAAATACCCAAAGGTGGCGCTGCCGTCACAGGAGCAGGCAGGGTTTGTTGCAGCTTTTGTAAATCCGGGCAACTTCTACGTGCAGCTCTCCGACCATGAGTCTGATTTGGCTGAGCTGATGTCATCTCTTTTCACCACGTATAACGGCCCCGATTCCAGCAGCCTCGTTCTCGCCAACCCAGCACCAGGTGGCACCTGCTGTGTACGCAGCAGCACTGATGACCAGTGGTATCGTGCTGTGATTGATTCTTTGGAAGACGATACAGCGACTGTCACATTGATCGACTGCGGAACATCGGAGACTCTCTTGACGGCGGAACTACGTCGCGTCCTCCCGGAGTTCCTACGACAGCCGCCTTTTGCAATACACTGCCACCTGGCGGGGCTTGATAACACTGCCGAGTGGACGTTAGACGAGATGACGTTGTTCCTGGAGAGGGCACTGGATAAGGACCTGATGGTGACGTTGGGACACGACGCGAAGGGAGACATTGAGGCCCGCCTCATGGACGGCACGGTTGACATTGCTTCCTTGTTCCCAGGCCGGACAGCACTGATGGCCATAGTGGAGGAGGGGGACGGAGACACGACCGAGGCTGACCAGTCAGGTGAGAGTTGCCACATTTATTGCAGTTTGTAAAGTTGACACGGAAGGTTAATTATTGTGTCCTTTGTCACCTCATTCATCACCATGACAACATCCATGTAATTAATTCTTTTGCTGAGTATAGTGACTGGCCATGTTGGAGTCAGACATATCCTTTGTGAATGATTTATTGAGATTATTCAATAAATACATGCAAACAAGAGTTTTTGTGGTGAGAATGCCTGAATCAACCCTAGTCACATTCTTGGCCAGAAAACCTGAATATGCCTAAATACACATGGGCACATTTCAATTACGCACTGCAAAAAACTCTAATAAAAGCAATTTATTTTGTCAGTTAGCTGAAACAATGGTGAAGTATCACTGGCAAGTTTGCATCAGAAGTTATAAATAGTAAAAGTACAATACATAAATATTATACGATAACATGATGTGACAAAATAAATAGATGATTACACTAATCAAATAAGTCAAATATTTAGACAAAGGTGTTATTCTACACATAATTATAAGTAATAATATCAAGTTTAAAAGAACTACATTAATACTGTTGAAACATAACAATGAGTTTCTTTTTTCTTTCTGTTGCTGTAGACGACAAGATTACTACACTGCAGACCGACACTAGTGACTTGGTGGGACACAAGATCGAGGTGTACGTCAGTCACTTCGTGTCACCAACTCGCTTCTGGTGTCAGCTGGTCCGCAATGAGGCAGAGTTGACATCACTGTCAGAGAAACTTAGTGACACGTCACCTGAAGACGATTGGGAGCCGAGTATTGGAGCGCTCTGTGTCATAAGGTTGGTGACTTGGAGCTTTCATGATGTTGATTTCATTTACAAAATGACAGATAACTTAAAGCTTTTTTCTGCGTTTAAGATTGAATTTCTCCAGTGCCAGCGTGGATATGTAGCACTGATTTGCATTTAAAAACTGTACTCAGGGTGTAAACTAATCAGTGTTACTGGTAATGTAAATATTTTGTAGTCTGAATGTAATTTTACTTGGTTATTTTTAATTCCAGGTTAGCCTTGATTAGCCAGGCTCCATAAGGTGGCAGCACTTGTCAGCACCTCCTGGTGTATTTATGGGAGATCGATGTAGCCGACAGGGCGGTCTTACCCCAGAATAGGGTAGAGATGCTAAATGGTTCTCAGGCTAAATTTGAAATAATAAATTAAATAAGTATTATCAGATAATACTATATTACGACAAATCAAAATTAAACTTATATTCACACAAATGTAAAAATTTAAATTTGTATATAAATAATGAATTATGGCAGGATTAGCCCCGAGTGATTACCCAGGCTCTGTTAGGTGGCAGGCTGGCAGCACTTTACATGGATTACATTTAGAAGCCTGCTAGCTGACCAGACTCGTTTGAATCTTTTCGGCGAAGTTTTGCAGCCGAGCGAGAGTCGGTTAAACGAGACTAGTTCCAGGTTTGTACCACCAGAAACCTGTGGGACCATTCCGGGGATGGGTAGAATGTCCAAGATTTGTAGTTCCAGTCGTCAATGCCCCAAATAAGTTCATTTCTATCCTTGATATGTTGTAAAGGCGTGATTTCTGTCAACAGATACAAAGATGACAGCCTCTACAGGGCTCGTGTCCTCGACATAGATGACGACATGATCAGTGTATTCTGCATTGACTACGGCAACACGACATCCGTGCCCCGCAAGTCGGCCTATCCCAGCAGACTGGAGTGGAACGGGGCGTCGTCGTTCGCCCTCCAGTGTAGGCTGGACGGAATCACAGCAGTCAGCGAGGACGGGTGGACAGAGGAGACACAGCGTGTGTTTGCTGTGACTGTCACCGACAAAACACTACTGGCAGAGTTTGTGTCGGTGGATGAGATCGGGGAGGGTGACGCGCCCGGCCCCAGCTACGCGGTGAACCTGTGGGACAAGGACGTGTCGGTGCGGCAGCGTCTACTCGACTCCGTCGAAAACTCCACAGAGGACTCTTTCTGCACGGCGGAAAACTCGGAAGAAGAAGATGTTGATGTCGTCAATGGTGACGCCAGTGATGTGGCGCTGGTTCTAGACGCATGCGAGTTGTCACGTCAAGGCAAGTTTGAGGTGTGTGTATCGCATGTGATGTCGCCCAGTGAGTTCTGGGTTCAGAAACGCGGCTCGGAGGCCAAGCTGAAGGAGCTGTCGGACAGCATGCAGGAGGGTTATGCTGCACGCCCCATGGCAGACTTCACCGTTGAAGTCGGTTGTGTCTGCGCCGTCAGATCGGTCGAGGAAGAGAGTTGGTGTCGAGCCCGTGTCACCAGTATCGATGCTGACAATGTCGATGTGGTGTACGTGGACTATGGAAACATCGAAACTGTTGACCGCTCAAATGTGCACCCACTGCTGAAGAAGTTCGCCACGTTGTCAGTTCAAGCTGTGGTGTGTCGACTCGATGGAGTGGCGCCCCCTGGGGGTTCATGGAGTGACAGTGCCATCGGACTGTTTACCGAGTCGACATGCCAACGGTGTCTGATTGCGGAGGTGACAAATGTCACTGACGATGACACGTACGTTGTCCATCTGCTGGACATGGGCATGTCAGTCGCACAGAAGATGATAGATGCACAGGTAGCCGTTGACACGAAGGCACACGACACAGACACACTTGACAGCAGTGTCGATGACAGAGAGACAGACAGTGTGAGGTGAGTCAGTGAGTGGGCAGTTGTTTCAATTAGTAGATGCTTAACAGTAACAGACCTTCTTGATTCCTCTCAACCTGGTGGAGATTAGCATAGATACTGAAGGGTAAAGTGACTGACATCATTGATTGCAGAGGTCATGTTTTGAGAGCCCAGGTGATTTTGTTTTGAGAGCCTAGTGTAGATGGTGTGAGGTAGTTCATCACCCAGGAACTTACGATATCTCAAACTGTGATGAAAATTCTTTCATTGGCAAAAAGTAATGTTTAAACATCTAAGTATGTGTTTTGCCTCAAAACATTAGATTTTCATAGATATTATAGTTTTGAATGATTGTGTTTATGTGTAACAATGTGTGCCTCTCACCAGGAAAAGCCATCCTTGAATATCTAGCCAACTGCTCACTGGGGAAATGTTTGCTCTATGTAGATGACAGGGTACAAAGACTATGTTTGTGTCTTGCAGAGGTAAAGCATTTTGTATCTATATTTTGACCAAAAAATAAAATAAAAATGTATAGCAAGAATTATTTGGTTTTTGAAGAAGTAGATTTGTATGATTTACTGTAGCCCTAATACCATGTGCATGTATCCAGATACACGTGCACGCCCCTCAAGAAGGGCGATACCCTGGAGGTCCACGTTGTGTCCGCTGTCTCACCCTGCAACTTCTGGTGTCAACCCGCAAAGTCTTCAACAACAGACCTTCCCCTCCTCATGGACAAGATCCAGGACTGTTACTCGGGGTCAGAGGTCGTGAGCAAAGAGGTCGACGACCTGTCGATAGGCATGCCGTGTGTGTCGCAGTTCTCTAACGACGAGATCTGGCACCGAGCGATGATAACGTCCATTGATGGCGACAGCGTCACCGTGCGCTTCGTGGATTACGGCAACACGAGGGACGTGTCTAGGTCAAAGGTCAGGGCGATCGTGTCACACTTCACTGAGCTGCCGATGCAGGCATTCAAGTGCGTCCTATCGGGGGTGTCCCCCGTTGGAGGGGCGTGGGACGCTGCCAGCTGCAACCGTTTCCAGGAGATGGTTGTGTTCGAGGAGAGCAAGGAATTCACGGTTGAGGTGATTACTGTGACACAGGGCGACGTTCTCGAGGTCAGTGTCACACTCTGGGATGGTCAGTCGTCTATCGGTCAGCAGCTGGTGGACAGCGGATATGGCGTGGAGTCAACGCAACTTGATGACACCAGTGAGGCGACCAGTGACTGGTCACTCCAGAAGCTCATTGACGTAAGTCGTTGTTTAGTGTTTATTTGGACACCATTCTACCCGTCTTTTGGACAGGTAGAAATTTGGGTAGACAGCTAAATGGATGGAAAAACGTTCAGGAGGACGAAAAAAACTGATTTCGTTTATATGTGTTATCAATTATGCTTTGAAAATGGGTCTCACACACTTGTGTCTGCAGTTATTAGTGTGTACTACTCGACACATCTGGCCTCTAAGTAGGCAATTGCACAAGTACATTTTTATTAGGATACTTTTGCACTGGCACATACGTTATCCTGCAAAAAGACCTTTGCAGCTGGGAAAGTGTATGTAGACTCGTTGACGTAATGGTCAGATGAGACAGCATGACTAATGACTTATTCATCGTAAAGTCCCATACCAGTTTACAATCAAATGCCAGTTAGAAATTGGTAACATATTATTTTGTGAATGAGTGCGAAAAAACGTGCAGATTACAAAACGGCGCAGCAGGTCCTTTGCAGCAGTGTGACATTTTACAGAAATGTTTTGTAAGATATGCGCATGTTTAAAGTTGTGAAACATGTAGTGATTTGTGTTACAATCTGTGATTGACAGAACTCCACCTACATGTCCCTGGACGTGACCACTAGACCAGACTTGCTAACAATGCTTGTGTTCGGTGACTCTCCAAGGAGATTCATGTTGCGGGTCACCGAATATATGCCTGGAATCAAGGAAGTGATTGCGGAGGCCGTGGCAGCTGATACAACTACACCTGGGACGGGAGAGAGATACGCAGTAGAGGACGCGTGTCTTGTTAGAAGTGGACGGGATAGTGAATGGCACAGGGCCTTCGTGACAGCCACACACGATGACACCTATGAGGTATATCATGCAAGCACAGTTTAGAATTACCCGAAGCCAGCGACCGATAACTGACAAAAATCCTGCACTGTGTCATCAGACTTTCTGTTTTCAAAACAAGTGTCTTTAGACTATGTCATTAACTTTTTATTATGACCACAAACGTACAGAGTTGAAGGTCTAGCTGACCACCAATGTTGAAAGTTGGATAGCATGGTATCAAAATAAAAACATTATAGTAAGTGTAACAATTTCATGGAACACTTGATGTGACTTAAAGAATATTTGTTATAGATAAACAAACACCCACAACGTCATTATATATCGCTGCTTTGGAGAATCATTTTATTTAGCTACTCGTACATCAGCTGCAACAACCACCTTAATTTGGTTTAGATATTCCTTAGCTCTGTGCATTTTGTCGTTCTTTCCCTTCGATGCAAATTGTTTTATAGCACAATTATAAGATTATGGTTATACAAAGCTGAGGCACGTACATGACTTCACATGACAGGAAGTACTTATAATCTATCTCCATTCTCCACTCACAGAAGAGCTCTAGGATGATGACAGGCAATGACTTTTTCAGGTGGTACTTGTGGACTACGGCACACGGGCAACGGTCAATGCTGAAGATGTCCGGCCAGTGACCGAGCCCATACTGGACATTCCAGCTCAGGTGTTAACCTGCTCGCTCGACGGAATTGAGGCACCAAACTGGACACCAGAGGGCAGCAAGTACTTTAAGGGTGAGTGAATGCAGGAAACTTGTCTGGCTGTCACTGGAGGTTGGCAGGAATGATTAGGATGTCGAAAGTGTACTAGCTTGTGTGATAAACCGAACTATCGCGCAGAATAAATTTTATGTAATCGTTATATTTATATGTTAATTGTCGTTTGTTCAATATATGTTCCCTGAGGTGATACTGTCGACTCGTTCTTTGAAATGACGATGGCAGGAATTTTGGTATTGCTCACTCATATGAGCCCTGTCTTATGGGGTGGTGAAGGGAGGGTCCTGATGACAGTAAATGTTTTGTTTCCAGAAATCTGTTCTGACAGAGAGTTGAGACTGAGCTTCACGTCACATGAGGATAACAACGTGTACCCTGTGTACATGTACGACGCGACAAATAACAGTACGGCAACCATCAACACTATGCTTGTGGAGCGAGGCTTTGCATCGATGCGTTACTACGGCACAAACATACTCGGTACGGTGCTTATTCAGTGTCTCGTGTGTTTGAATAACTTTTATAAAATATTTATTGTGTGCCACAAGTTGTGAGGATCGTGTTGGCATCAATTGAAATTAACACGGATGAACGCAGCAATGCAACCAACTGCTGGTGGAATATTTCGCTTAAAATCTCAATGATGAATGGGAAAGGTTGGCTTGAACCGCAAGTTGCTGTTTCAGAGAGGTCGTTCCTGGAGGGTGAGGAGGGTGAGGAGGATGAGGAGACGGACGCGGGGGCAGAGAGAATAGATGGCAGAGAAACACAAGTGACACAACCAGGTCAGTGTTGTCAAAAGTCACCACCCCTCCCATGGCTTGTTTAGAAGCATTGTCACAGCACAGTGACAGAAACGACCGTCCATTGTGATGGTATCCTCAAGAAGCTCAGCTATCAGTGAAACACCAGACTTATGAAGTGGTTTATCATGAAGAGGGACGTATAAAAGTTAACACTAGACTGAGGTAGTTCAAGGTAGGACTCAGTCACAAAGTAAAGAAATCATAGGTTCTGGAAATGTTGCTCAAATAGGAACATACATATATAAAATGTGGTCTCCAACAAGATATGATTGCTCTTATTCTGCAAAGGCAGCTAGTGAATATATTCTGGCCAAACGGAATTAAATAAATATTGAGCAGATTATCAACATTTAGCATTTTCTTTATAATTTGCATTTTAATAACCACAGTAAAGTCATATAAATATAGTGTCATGATTGTTTCAAACAAACATTCTGTGCCAACTTACAATGAACAGTATAAAGTGAATTAAAAATATATTCTTAGTCATCAGAGACGTAATCTTGTTACATAATGACCCCGTTTGGTTGCGACAGACATTGAGATGTTCCACCAGCTTGCCTACGTGGCTGGCCAGCAGGTGGCAGTACAGGTAGTGAGCGCACGAGACCCCGACAACATCGTGTGTCAACGCATCGACTCGGACAACACATTCCAGACTCTCATGACACAACTCGCTGTCGAATACGCAGGTAGGACATTGGCGTGTCATTGTCACTGACGAATAAATAATATCGAATAAAAAGGTTCATTCATTTTATTGGAGGCAAAGAAAGAACCAAATTGCTTATTCGTTAAGTCAAACATTGGGTTTGTTGATCGCATCATATATTGTGAACAGTTTCTTTTAATCAGATAAGAAATGTTGTGTGTTTACGACTTTCTGATGTGTGACATAAAATATGTGAATATACTAAAGAAATGTTTCTTTCTGATTGATGAATGTTCGTATGTGCCACAGACGACTATTCTGACCCCTAAACCCCTTTCATCCTAAACAGCACAGACGCAGGCTGTTCTGGCGAATCCATGCATCGGGCAGCCATGTTGTGTGCGCTACACAAGAGACGGCACCTGGCGGCGAGCGCAGGTACTAGCTGTGCGAGACGACACTGTCGACGTTTACCACGTGGATTATGGGAAGAAGGAGATGGTTCCAACGACGGCGGTGCGAGATCTACAGGCACGATTCCTGGCATTGCCGGCGCAGACTACGCGGTGCTGTCTGCACCGCGTGGAGCCAACATCTCTCGCATGGTCTGATGGTAAGTGGGGCGAACCATCAGTGGTAGTTGTAGTGGGTAAACAGACCACTGGGGCTACTTTTTCTCTGCTTGGTATCTGTCATCATGGGTGAAAGTAGCCATGGTTACCATCGTCTTTTTCTGTGTCTTTTCTATCCTCACTTTTCTCTCACTGCGTTCTCTAACCCCATTCTCCTCCCATTTTCTCCCGATCCCTCTTAACACAATCTTCCCATTGCATTTTCAGTTTTCCTCACCTCCTTTTTCCCTCCACTTTCTGGACATCTCTTAGCCAGTTTTTCATCTCCATTCGTTCCCACTTGTGCCACAGAAAACTACTGTCTGTAAGCATGTTTCTTTTTCTGTTTGGTTTGTTATTTTTTTAACCGAACTTATGCATCAGAAATGTTTTTAAAATAGCACCATTAAACAGGGGTATCATAACAGGGGCTACTGGGTTAACGACATGTCATGATTGCAGACGTCCAGGATATTGAAGGTGTAGGAAGAGACATGTATGTGAGGGGTGAGGGGTTAATGATGTGTCGTGATTGCAGACATCCTGGATATTGAACGTGTTGGGATAGACATGTTTGTGAGGGGTAAGGGGTTAATGATGTGTCATGATTGCAGACATCCTGGATATTGAATGTGTTGGAATAGACATGTATGTGAGTGGTAATGGGTTAATGATGTGTCATGATTGCAGACATCCTGGATACTGAACGTGTTGGAAGAGACATGTTTGTAAGGGGTAATGGGTTAATAGTGTGTCATAATTGCAGACATCCGGGACGTGTTGGAGGAGGCGTGTTGTCGAGAGAGTAATGACGGTCAGTCGTTGCCTGTCACCCTCACTGTCATCAGCACCGACGACGATGACAGAATCATCGTCGACATCGAGACGTGGTGAGTCACTAGAAATTGCAGCAGGGTCACCAAATGAATCAATTCTAGAACTGTCTCACAGCAGTTGATTAATTATGAACATTGAATGATTACAACCATTGAAATATATGTAAGTATTGATCAGCAACCCACTTGTGATGTCCAAATGTGACGTTTATATTTGTCTATTTGTCTGGTTGTCATTGTCAACTTGTATGGCTAGAGTGAGTACCTTTGTTTTCTGTGTCGATCGGTCGAAGATTGTTGCCATAACAATTAAACAGGCCCACCAAATTGGGTTAAATAACCCTGAAACAGTGTTTGTAGTATGAATGGAGTGGCCAGGAAATGTTAAAAATCATCACACCTGGCTCAGTCACATCACAATGTAATCTATTACTTAGTTTCAATCCTAGTACTGTTACATTCCGAATGCAACATACTGCATTACTACCGCTCCTGGTTTACAAATCGTAAACAGAACCTACTCGTAAACCTATTGGCAATGTTGTGGAGGGTCTCTTGCTTTACCACGTTGTTCTCGTCTTGTGCCTGTCGTCAGGGGTGAGGTTGTCATCTTTTCTTCGTCCTTTCTTTCCTCTCATTTATCCCTCATTGCGTTCTCTATCACCAGTCTCCAGCTTCTATGTTTTGCTTGTCTCCATTCTCCTCCCAGTCTTTCCAACACCTTTTAATGCACACACCACTCCCACATTCAATATAATATATGCAGTGAACTTCCTGCTAATAATTCCCATGCTAGGCTGATTGAGGGTCCGATGAGACCCGGCCAGTGAATGTGGGTTGCTGAGGTCCTGTGTCCCTGTTGCAGTGAGGGCGTCAACCTGCGGGAACTTCTGATGGACAGGAAACTGGCCGTGGTGGACGGTCACGACCCGGAGGCCTTTGACGCCATAGAGGAGGAGGAGGCAGAGGGCGAGGATGGGAGCGGGGAGCAGGAGATGACCGGGAACCCACTGGAGGAGGATGTGAGTGCGGAGGTAAATTGGGAGCGGGACTCATGGAGTACTGACTACTGTGGCTGGTAGTGGTGGTGCGGTGGTGCAATGGCTAAATCTTTGGACTCTACTAAGAGAACCCGGGTTCGAATCCTGTGCTGCTGCGTCAAACCTTGGGCAAGTTTGTTCACTCTACATTGCTCCAGTTCACTCAGCCGTATAAATGAGAACCTGGCTGTAGACATCAGTGGATATTTGTGTACGAATAGTCTTCGCACATTTATAGCAGCGTGGCTAGATGCTTACCAGTTTCATTATACAGGTCTGCAAGGGAGTAAAAAAGTGTAAAGCGCTTTGAGTAATCTCGAGGATTGGATACTGCGCTATATAAGAACTTTACTTCGCAAGCATGTAGCCAACAGATTGTCATCAGTGTATCGTGTAAGCTGGAAGTGCATTGTAGAAATGTAGTGTAGCGTGTGTCGGGGGATGTAACAAGTGTTACAAAACATGTAATAAGTTTCGCATACAAAATGTAACATGTACTGGAGCATCTGTAACACGTATATGTCATACATGTAGTGAATCATGTGTCTGTCACACATGTAGTGTATCATGTGTCTGTCACACATGTAGTGTATCACGTGTCTGTCACACAGGTAGTGTATCATGTGTCTGTCATATATGTAGTCTATCATGTGTCTGTCACACATGTAGTGTATCATGTGTCTATCACACATGTAGTGTATCATGTGTCTGTCACACAGGTAGTGTATCATGTGTCTGTCATATATGTAGTCTATCATGTGTCTGTCACACATGTAGTGTATCATGTGTCTGTCCCACATGTAGTGTATCACGTGTCTGTCACACAGGTAGTGTATCATGTTTCTGTCACACATGTAGTGTATCACCTGTCTTTCACACATGTAGTGTATCATGTATCTGTCACACATGTAGTGTATCATGTGTCTGTCACACATCTAGTGTATCATGTATCTGTCACACATGTAGTGTATCATGTGTCTGTCACACATCTAGTGTATCATGTGTCTGTCACACATGTAGTGTATCATGTATCTGTCACACATGTAGTGTATCACGTGTCTTTCACACATGTAGTGTATCATGTATCTGTCACACATGTAGTGTATCATGTGTCTGTCACACATGTAGTGTATCATGTGTCTGTCACACATGTAGTGTATCATGTGTCTGTCACACATGTAGTGTATCATGTGTCTGTCACACATGTAGTGTATCATGTATCTGTCATATCATGTGCCTGCTGTTAAAACAAACTCTAGCAGGTGTATCGTGTATGTCATACAACCCATAACAGTCTGACAAAGTGACAGGTGTCATTCACTATTAATGAGCAGGTGTCTTGTTCTAACTGTAGCGAGTGTTTTCTACAAATTGTAACACGCGTTGTTTGTACCAGCCTGCTGCTCTGTGTGTGGAGTACAAGCCACGCACCCTGAAAGAGGGAGACCACTGCAGCGTCTTCCTGAGTCACTGCGTCAACCCGGGTCAGATTTGGTGTCAGGTTGCATCCGATGACCTCCAAGTACTCATGGATCGCATGCAAGGTGAGTCTTGTTGAGATGGTCCTGTGGGTTGATGATGTAATTAATGGCTTTTGTTCCGTTGTAAGGCTTACATTTTTCCGGCGTTATAAATGTCCCGATTGACGTTTCTGCACATGCGCGATAAATGTAAAAATCACCAATGTGCAGCGAAACGACAAAGCATTTATGGTATAAATACCACAGGCTGTTCGTTAGGATGTATATAACCTCTCAGCAAAGTTATTTATCCCAAATTAACACAAGGCAAACAAGTTTTGAGGCATGTTTCGATAGCAAGCGCAAAACATGTGTCTGTAGTGCGCTATAATCCGTGACAGTGATAAACAAATGTAATATTTTAATGTATTGAACGGCATTTTAAGCAACTCTTCACAGTAATCATCACAGAGAGTTAACGAACAGCTCGTGGCATTTATACCATAAATGCTTTGTTGTTTCGCTGCACAATGATGATTTTTACATTTATCGTGCATGCGCAGAAACGTCGATCAGACAGTTTATAACAATCGGAAAAATGTAAGTGCAACACCGTGTGTATAAGGTGTGTTTGTGTTCCAAACGTTGTGTGGTGTGTTTGTGGGTTCCAGACATTGTCTGTGGCATGTGTTCAGTGTGTTTGTGTGTTTCAGACTACTACTGTGATGAAGATAT
Source organism: Ridgeia piscesae (assembly GCA_025642075.2). NCBI lineage: Eukaryota > Metazoa > Annelida > Polychaeta > Sabellida > Siboglinidae > Ridgeia > Ridgeia piscesae. The sequence goes on from JAODUO010000938.1 coordinate 261,026, forward strand.
GGAGGCTGCACCGTCTCATCTCAAGGACGGGGACATGTGCTGTGTGTTGTCCACTGAAGACAACCTGTGGTACAGGGCCCAGGTCAGTGCGGGTCATTTGGTACAGGCAAGGTCAGTGGGGGTCATTTGGTACAGGCAAGGTCAGTGGGGTCATTTGGTACAGGGCAAGGTCAGTGGGGTCATTTGGTACAGGGCATAGATCAGTGGGGGTCATTTGGCACAGGGCACAGGTCAGTGCGGGTCATTTGGTACAGGCAAGGTCAGTGGGGGTCATTTGGTACAGGGCAAAGGTCAGTGGGGGTCATTTGGTACAGGGCATAGATCAGTGGGGGTCATTTGGTACAGGGCACAGGTCAGTGGGGGTCATTTGGTACAGGGCATAGATCAGTGGGGGTCATTTGGCACAGGGCACAGGTCAGTGGGGGTCATTTGGTACAGGGCATAGATCAGTGGGGGTCATTTGGCACAGGGCATAGGTCAGTGGGGGTCATTTGGTACAGGGCATAGATCAGTGGGGGTCATTTGGCACAGGGCATAGGTCAGTGGGGGTCATTTGGTACAGGGCATAGATCAGTGGGGGTCATTTGGCACAGGGCATAGGTCAGTGGGGGTCATTTGGTACAGGGCATAGATCAGTGGGGGTCATTTGGCATACAGGGCATAGGGTCAGTGGGGGTCATTTGGTACAGGGCCACAGGTCAGTGGGGGTCATTTGGTACAGGAAGTCAGTGGGGGTCATTTGGACAGGGCAGGTCAGTGGGGGTCATTTGGTACAGGCAAGTCAGTGGGGGTCATTTGGACAGCAAGGTCAGTGGGGGTCATTTGGTACAGGGCATAGATCAGTGGGGGTCATTTGGCACAGGGCATAGGTCAGTGGGGGTCATTTGGTACAGGGCATAGATCAGTGGGGGTCATTTGGCACAGGCCACAGGTCAGTGGGGGTCATTTGGTACAGGGCATAGATCAGTGGGGGTCATTTGGCACAGGGCATAGGTCAGTGGGGGTCATTTGGTACAGGGCATAGATCAGTGGGGGTCATTTGGCACAGGGCACAGGTCAGTGGGGGTCATTTGGTACAGGGCATAGATCAGTGGGGGTCATTTGGCACAGGGCACAGGTCAGTGGGGGTCATTTGGTACAGGGCATAGATCAGTGGGGGTCATTTGGCACAGGGCCCAGGTCAGTGCGGGTCATTTGGTACAGGGCATAGATCAGTGGGGGTCATTTGGCACAGGGCACAGGTCAGTGCGGGTCATTTGGTACAGGGCATAGATCAGTGGGGGTCATTTGGTACAGGGCACAGGTCAGTGGGGGTCATTTGGTACAGGGCATAGATCAGTGGGGGTCATTTGGTACAGGGCAAAGGTCAGTGGGGGTCATTTGGTACAGCGCAAGGGTCAGTGGGGGTCATTTGGTACAGGGCACAGTTCAGTGGGGTCATACACACGCACGACACAACACGCACATACACCAATGGTCTTTTTCACACCCCATATTTAAAGTTACATCTGAGAACAGACCAGTGACACTATTCATGTGAAATCACTCTTCTTGCAGTAATCATTTTAATTGTGCAATTAATATTTTTCATTCAAATTAGAGCGTGACGTTAGTTTTTGTGGCTTAATGTTAGAAAGTGTTTGTTGTGCAGGTGGAGAGCTGCTATTATAGAGCTGTGTCCATTGTATGCCGGTAGAGAGCTCATATGATGTTAGAGCTGCGTTTATTGTGCAGGTAGAGAGCTATGATGTTGGAGCTGTGTTTGTTGTGTGCAGGTAGAGAGCTCCTGTGATGTTAGAGCTGTGTTTGTTGTGTGCAGGTAGAGAGCTCCTGTGATGTTAGAGCTGTGTTTGTTGTGTGCATGTAGAGAGCTCCTGTGATGTTAGAGCTGTGTTTGTTGTGTGCATGTAGAGAGCTCCTGTGATGTTAGACTGTGTTTGTTGTGTGCATGTAGAGAGCTCCTGTGATGTTAGAGCTGTGTTTGTTGTGTGCATGTAGAGAGCTCCTGTGATGTTAGAGCTGTGTTTGTTGTGTGCATGTAGAGAGCTCCTGTGATGTTAGAGCTGTGTTTGTTGTGTGCATGTAGAGAGCTCCTGTGATGTTAGAGCTGTGTTTGTTGTGTGCATGTAGAGAGCTCCTGTGATGTTAGAGCTGTGTTTGTTGTGTGCATGTAGAGAGCTCCTGTGATGTTAGAGCTGTGTTTGTTGTGTGCATGTAGAGAGCTCCTGTGATGTTAGAGCTGTGTTTGTTGTGTGCATGTAGAGAGCTCCTGTGATGTTAGACTGTGTTTGTTGTGTGCATGTAGAGAGTGCCTGTGATGTTAGAGCTGTGTTTGTTGTGTGCATGTAGAGAGCTCCTGTGATGTTAGATCTGTGTTTGTTGTGTGCATGTAGAGAGCTCCTGTGATGTTAGAGCTGTGTTTGTTGTGTGCATGTAGAGAGCTCCTGTGATGTTAGAGCTGTGTTTGTTGTGTGCATGTAGAGAGCTCCTGTGATGTTAGAGCTGTGTTTGTTGTGTGCATGTAGAGAGCTCCTGTGATGTTAGAGCTGTGTTTGTTGTGTGCATGTAGAGAGCTCTGTGATGTTAGAGCTGTGTTTGTTGTGTGCATGTAGAGAGCTTCTGTGATGTTAGATGTGTTTGTTGTGTGCATGTAGAGAGCTCCTGTGATGTTAGAGCTGTGTTTGTTGTGTGCATGTAGAGAGCTCCTGTGATGTTAGATATGTGTTTGTTGTGTGCATGTAGAGAGCTCCTGTGATGTTAGAGCTGTGTTTGTTGTGTGCATGTAGAGAGCTCCTGTGATGTTAGAGCTGTGTTTGTTGTGTGCATGTAGAGAGCTCCTGTGATGTTAGAGCTGTGTTTGTTGTGTGCATGTAGAGAGCTCCTGTGATGTTAGAGCTGTGTTTGTTGTGTGCATGTAGAGAGCTCCTGTGATGTTAGAGCTGTGTTTGTTGTGTGCATGTAGAGAGTGCCTGTGATGTTAGAGCTGTGTTTGTTGTGTGCATGTAGAGAGCTCCTGTGATGTTAGAGCTGTGTTTGTTGTGTGCATGTAGAGAGCTCCTGTGATGTTAGAGCTGTGTTTGTTGTGTGCATGTAGAGAGCTCCTGTGATGTTAGAGCTGTGTTTGTTGTGTGCAGGTAGAGAGCTCCTGTGATGTTAGAGCTGTGTTTGTTGTGTGCATGTAGAGAGCTCCTGTGATGTTAGAGCTGTGTTTGTTGTGTGCATGTAGAGAGCTCCTGTGATGTTAGAGCTGTGTTTGTTGTGTGCAGGTAGAGAGCTCCTGTGATGTTAGAGCTGTGTTTGTTGTGTGCATGTAGAGAGCTCCTGTGATGTTAGATCTGTGTTTGTTGTGTGCAGGTAGAGAGCTCCTGTGATGTTAGAGCTGTGTTTGTTGTGTGCATGTAGAGAGCTCCTGTGATGTTAGATCTGTGTTTGTTGTGTGCATGTAGAGAGCGCCTGTGATGTTAGAGCTGTGTTTGTTGTGTGCATGTAGAGAGCGCCTGTGATGTTAGATCTGTGTTTGTTGTGTGCATGTAGAGAGCTCCTGTGATGTTAGACTGTGTTTGTTGTGTGCATGTAGAGAGTGCCTGTGATGTTAGATCTGTGTTTGTTGTGTGCATGTAGAGAGCTCCTGTGATGTTAGATCTGTGTTTGTTGTGTGCAGGTAGAGAGCTCCTGTGATGTTAGAGCTGTGTTTGTTGTGTGCATGTAGAGAGCGCCTGTGATGTTAGAGCTGTGTTTGTTGTGTGCATGTAGAGAGCGCCTGTGATGTTAGATCTGTGTTTGTTGTGTGCATGTAGAGAGCTCCTGTGATGTTAGAGCTGTGTTTGTTGTGTGCATGTAGAGAGCTCCTGTGATGTTAGATCTGTGTTTGTTGTGTGCATGTAGAGAGCTCCTGTGATGTTAGATCTGTGTTTGTTGTGTGCAGGTAGAGAGCGCCTGTGATGTTAGATCTGTGTTTGTTGTGTGCATGTAGAGAGCGCCTGTGATGTTAGAGCTGTGTTTGTTGTGTGCATGTAGAGAGCTCCTGTGATGTTAGATCTGTGTTTGTTGTGTGCATGTAGAGAGTGCCTGTGATGTTAGAGCTGTGTTTGTTGTGTGCATGTAGAGAGCTCCTGTGATGTTAGAGCTGTGTTTGTTGTGTGCATGTAGAGAGTGCCTGTGATGTTAGATCTGTGTTTGTTGTGTGCATGTAGAGAGCTCCTGTGATGTTAGATCTGTGTTTGTTGTGTGCAGGTAGAGAGTGCCTGTGATGTTAGAGCTGTGTTTGTTGTGTGCATGTAGAGAGCTCCTGTGATGTTAGATCTGTGTTTGTTGTGTGCATGTAGAGAGTGCCTGTGATGTTAGAGCTGTGTTTGTTGTGTGCATGTAGAGAGTGCCTGTGATGTTAGATCTGTGTTTGTTGTGTGCATGTAGAGAGCTCCTGTGATGTTAGATCTGTGTTTGTTGTGTGCAGTAGAGAGCTCCTGTGATGTTAGAGCTGTGTTTGTTGTGTGCATGTAGAGAGCGCCTGTGATGTTAGAGCTGTGTTTGTTGTGTGCATGTAGAGAGCGCCTGTGATGTTAGATCTGTGTTTGTTGTGTGCATGTAGAGAGCTCCTGTGATGTTAGAGCTGTGTTTGTTGTGTGCATGTAGAGAGCTCCTGTGATGTTAGATCTGTGTTTGTTGTGTGCATGTAGAGAGCTCCTGTGATGTTAGATCTGTGTTTGTTGTGTGCATGTAGAGAGCTCCTGTGATGTTAGATCTGTGTTTGTTGTGTGCATGTAGAGAGTGCCTGTGATGTTAGATCTGTGTTTGTTGTGTGCATGTAGAGAGCTCCTGTGATGTTAGATCTGTGTTTGTTGTGTGCATGTAGAGAGCTCCTGTGATGTTAGAGCTGTGTTTGTTGTGTGCATGTAGAGAGCTCCTGTGATGTTAGATCTGTGTTTGTTGTGTGCATGTAGAGAGCGCCTGTGATGTTAGATCTGTGTTTGTTGTGTGCATGTAGAGAGCGCCTGTGATGTTAGATCTGTGTTTGTTGTGTGCATGTAGAGAGCTCCTGTGATGTTAGATCTGTGTTTGTTGTGTGCATGTAGAGAGCTCCTGTGATGTTAGATCTGTGTTTGTTGTGTGCATGTAGAGAGCTCCTGTGATGTTAGAGCTGTGTTTGTTGTGTGCAGGTAGAGAGCTCCTGTGATGTTAGAGCTGTGTTTGTTGTGTGCATGTAGAGAGCGCCTGTGATGTTAGAGCTGTGTTTGTTGTGTGCATGTAGAGAGCTCCTGTGATGTTAGAGCTGTGTTTGTTGTGTGCATGTAGAGAGCGCCTGTGATGTTAGAGCTGTGTTTGTTGTGTGCATGTAGAGAGCGCCTGTGATGTTAGATCTGTGTTTGTTGTGTGCATGTAGAGAGCTCCTGTGATGTTAGAGCTGTGTTTGTTGTGTGCATGTAGAGAGCTCCTGTGATGTTAGAGCTGTGTTTGTTGTGTGCAGGTAGAGAGCTCCTGTGATGTTAGAGCTGTGTTTGTTGTGTGCAGATAGAGAGCTCCTGTGATGTTAGAGCTGTGTTTGTTGTGTGCATGTAGAGAGCTCCTGTGATGTTAGAGCTGTGTTTGTTGTGTGCATGTAGAGAGCTCCTGTGATGTTAGAGCTGTGTTTGTTGTGTGCAGGTAGAGAGCTCCTGTGATGTTAGATCTGTGTTTGTTGTGTGCATGTAGAGAGCTCCTGTGATGTTAGATCTGTGTTTGTTGTGTGCAGGTAGAGAGCGCCTGTGATGTTAGAGCTGTGTTTGTTGTGTGCATGTAGAGAGCTCCTGTGATGTTAGACCTGTGTTTGTTGTGTGCATGTAGAGAGCTCCTGTGATGTTAGAGCTGTGTTTGTTGTGTGCATGTAGAGAGCTCCTGTGATGTTAGACCTGTGTTTGTTGTGTGCATGTAGAGAGCGCCTGTGATGTTAGAGCTGTGTTTGTTGTGTGCATGTAGAGAGCGCCTGTGATGTTAGAGCTGTGTTTGTTGTGTGCATGTAGAGAGCTCCTGTGATGTTAGAGCTGTGTTTGTTGTGTGCATGTAGAGAGCGCCTGTGATGTTAGATCTGTGTTTGTTGTGTGCATGTAGAGAGCTCCTGTGATGTTAGATCTGTGTTTGTTGTGTGCAGGTAGAGAGCTCCTGTGATGTTAGATCTGTGTTTGTTGTGTGCAGGTAGAGAGCTCCTGTGATGTTAGATCTGTGTTTGTTGTGTGCAGATAGAGAGCTCCTGTGATGTTAGAGCTGTGTTTGTTGTGTGCATGTAGAGAGCTCCTGTGATGTTAGAGCTGTGTTTGTTGTGTGCATGTAGAGAGTGCCTGTGATGTTAGATCTGTGTTTGTTGTGTGCAGGTAGAGAGCTCCTGTGATGTTAGAGCTGTGTTTGTTGTGTGCATGTAGAGAGTGCCTGTGATGTTAGATCTGTGTTTGTTGTGTGCATGTAGAGAGCTCCTGTGATGTTAGAGCTGTGTTTGTTGTGTGCATGTAGAGAGCTCCTGTGATGTTAGAGCTGTGTTTGTTGTGTGCATGTAGAGAGCTCCTGTGATGTTAGAGCTGTGTTTGTTGTGTGCATGTAGAGAGCTCCTGTGATGTTAGAGCTGTGTTTGTTGTGTGCAGGTAGAGAGCTCCTGTGATGTTAGAGCTGTGTTTGTTGTGTGCATGTAGAGAGCTCCTGTGATGTTAGAGCTGTGTTTGTTGTGTGCAGGTAGAGAGTGCCTGTGATGTTAGAGCTGTGTTTGTTGTGTGCATGTAGAGAGTGCCTGTGATGTTAGATCTGTGTTTGTTGTGTGCATGTAGAGAGCTCCTGTGATGTTAGATCTGTGTTTGTTGTGTGCATGTAGAGAGCGCCTGTGATGTTAGAGCTGTGTTTGTTGTGTGCATGTAGAGAGCGCCTGTGATGTTAGATCTGTGTTTGTTGTGTGCATGTAGAGAGCTCCTGTGATGTTAGATCTGTGTTTGTTGTGTGCATGTAGAGAGCTCCTGTGATGTTAGAGCTGTGTTTGTTGTGTGCATGTAGAGAGCTCCTGTGATGTTAGAGCTGTGTTTGTTGTGTGCATGTAGAGAGCTCCTGTGATGTTAGATCTGTGTTTGTTGTGTGCATGTAGAGAGCTCCTGTGATGTTAGATCTGTGTTTGTTGTGTGCATGTAGAGAGCTCCTGTGATGTTAGAGCTGTGTTTGTTGTGTGCATGTAGAGAGCGCCTGTGATGTTAGAGCTGTGTTTGTTGTGTGCATGTAGAGAGCTCCTGTGATGTTAGAGCTGTGTTTGTTGTGTGCATGTAGAGAGCTCCTGTGATGTTAGAGCTGTGTTTGTTGTGTGCATGTAGAGAGCTCCTGTGATGTTAGAGCTGTGTTTGTTGTGTGCATGTAGAGAGCTCCTGTGATGTTAGAGCTGTGTTTGTTGTGTGCATGTAGAGAGCTCCTGTGATGTTAGAGCTGTGTTTGTTGTGTGCATGTAGAGAGCTCCTGTGATGTTAGAGCTGTGTTTGTTGTGTGCATGTAGAGAGCTCCTGTGATGTTAGAGCTGTGTTTGTTGTGTGCATGTAGAGAGCGCCTGTGATGTTAGACTGTGTTTGTTGTGTGCATGTAGAGAGCTCCTGTGATGTTAGACTGTGTTTGTTGTGTGCATGTAGAGAGCTCCTGTGATGTTAGACTGTGTTTGTTGTGTGCATGTAGAGAGCTCCTGTGATGTTAGAGCTGTGTTTGTTGTGTGCATGTAGAGAGCTCCTGTGATGTTAGAGCTGTGTTTGTTGTGTGCATGTAGAGAGCTCCTGTGATGTTAGAGCTGTGTTTGTTGTGTGCATGTAGAGAGTGCCTGTGATGTTAGAGCTGTGTTTGTTGTGTGCATGTAGAGAGCTCCTGTGATGTTAGAGCTGTGTTTGTTGTGTGCATGTAGAGAGCCTGTGATGTTAGAGCTGTGTTTGTTGTGTGCATGTAGAGAGTGCCTGTGATGTTAGATCTGTGTTTGTTGTGTGCATGTAGAGAGCTCCTGTGATGTTAGAGCTGTGTTTGTTGTGTGCATGTAGAGAGCTCCTGTGATGTTAGAGCTGTGTTTGTTGTGTGCATGTAGAGAGTGCCTGTGATGTTAGAGCTGTGTTTGTTGTGTGCATGTAGAGTGCCTGTGATGTTAGATCTGTGTTTGTTGTGTGCATGTAGAGAGCTCCTGTGATGTTAGAGCTGTGTTTGTTGTGTGCATGTAGAGAGTGCCTGTGATGTTAGAGCTGTGTTTGTTGTGTGCATGTAGAGAGTGCCTGTGATGTTAGATCTGTGTTTGTTGTGTGCATGTAGAGAGCTCCTGTGATGTTAGAGCTGTGTTTGTTGTGTGCATGTAGAGAGCTCCTGTGATGTTAGAGCTGTGTTTGTTGTGTGCATGTAGAGAGCTCCTGTGATGTTAGAGCTGTGTTTGTTGTGTGCATGTAGAGAGTGCCTGTGATGTTAGATATGTGTTTGTTGTGTGCAGGTAGAGAGCGCCTGTGATGTTAGAGCTGTGTTTGTTGTGTGCATGTAGAGAGCTCCTGTGATGTTAGAGCTGTGTTTGTTGTGTGCATGTAGAGAGCTCCTGTGATGTTAGAGCTGTGTTTGTTGTGTGCAGGTAGAGAGCTCCTGTGATGTTAGAGCTGTGTTTGTTGTGTGCAGGTAGAGAGCTCCTGTGATGTTAGAGCTGTGTTTGTTGTGTGCAGGTAGAGAGCTCCTGTGATGTTAGAGCTGTGTTTGTTGTGTGCATGTAGAGAGCGCCTGTGATGTTAGAGCTGTGTTTGTTGTGTGCAGATAGAGAGCTCCTGTGATGTTAGAGCTGTGTTTGTTGTGTGCATGTAGAGAGCTCCTGTGATGTTAGAGCTGTGTTTGTTGTGTGCATGTAGAGAGCTCCTGTGATGTTAGAGCTGTGTTTGTTGTGTGCATGTAGAGAGCGCCTGTGATGTTAGAGCTGTGTTTGTTGTGTGCATGTAGAGAGCTCCTGTGATGTTAGATATGTGTTTGTTGTGTGCATGTAGAGAGCTCCTGTGATGTTAGAGCTGTGTTTGTTGTGTGCATGTAGAGAGCTCCTGTGATGTTAGATATGTGTTTGTTGTGTGCATGTAGAGAGCTCCTGTGATGTTAGATATGTGTTTGTTGTGTGCATGTAGAGAGCTCCTGTGATGTTAGAGCTGTGTTTGTTGTGTGCAGGTAGAGAGCTCCTGTGATGTTAGAGCTGTGTTTGTTGTGTGCATGTAGAGAGCTCCTGTGATGTTAGAGCTGTGTTTGTTGTGTGCATGTAGAGAGCTCCTGTGATGTTAGAGCTGTGTTTGTTGTGTGCAGGTAGAGAGCTCCTGTGATGTTAGAGCTGTGTTTGTTGTGTGCATGTAGAGAGCTCCTGTGATGTTAGAGCTGTGTTTGTTGTGTGCATGTAGAGAGCTCCTGTGATGTTAGATATGTGTTTGTTGTGTGCATGTAGAGAGCTCCTGTGATGTTAGATCTGTGTTTGTTGTGTGCATGTAGAGAGCTCCTGTGATGTTAGAGCTGTGTTTGTTGTGTGCATGTAGAGAGCTCCTGTGATGTTAGAGCTGTGTTTGTTGTGTGCATGTAGAGAGCTCCTGTGATGTTAGAGCTGTGTTTGTTGTGTGCATGTAGAGAGCTCCTGTGATGTTAGATATGTGTTTGTTGTGTGCATGTAGAGAGCTCCTGTGATGTTAGAGCTGTGTTTGTTGTGTGCAGATAGAGAGCTCCTGTGATGTTAGAGCTGTGTTTGTTGTGTGCATGTAGAGAGCTCCTGTGACGATAGAGCTGTTTGTTGTGCAGGTGGAGAGCTGTGTTTGTTGTGCAGGTGGAGAGCTGTGATAGAGCTGTGTTTGTTGTGCAGGTGGAGAGCTGTGATAGAGCTGTGTTTGTTGTGCAGGTGGAGAGCTGTGATAGAGCTGTGTTTGTTGTGCAGGTGGAGAGCTGTGATAGAGCTGTGTTGTGTTGCATGAGAGCTGTGAGTAGAGCTGTTTGTTGTGCAGGTGTAGAGCTGTGTTTGTTGTGCAGGTGGAGAGCTGTGATAGAGCTGTGTTTGTTGTGCAGGTGGAGAGCTGTGATAGAGCTGTGTTTGTTGTGCAGGTGGAGAGCTGTGATAGAGCTGTGTTTGTTGTGCAGGTGGAGAGCTGTGATAGAGCTGTGTTTGTTGTGCAGGTGGAGAGCTCCTACGAGGACGTGTACACGGTGTTGTTTGTTGACCACGTCCATAGGCACCCGTCTGGCCGATGGCGCCTCCTGGATGTAGCCATGTTCCGTCACTAAGCTCTGCGTTGCACTTTGCGTCATGTAGCCACTGCCGGATGGAGCCTCTCAGTGAGTAGCCATCAGCCAGCGTCCGTAGACCTGTCTCTATGGTGGGCTGCTTCCCGCAATATTTTCTGTTTTTAAAGCACTTTAGCAATTTGGTTGCATTGACCTTAGAGATATGTATTATTCCATTATGGTCCTGCCAGATCTTGTTGGCCAGGATCCTGTGGCCTTGCTTTTTTTTACTGCTACTCCAGTCCATATGTTGATCCGATCCATCGCAGTATGTGCTGTTGTCTTTTGAGTGGTAGAGACCATAGAATATGTGTCAGCTAGATCTCTGTGTTGACAGTTTGACGAGTCATGTAGCCCATAGTTAGCCTGCTCTCATCACTGTCACACCTGGTGAGTTTGTTAGAGTGTGCTAATAGAGTACGAGAGCTCGCTGTGATGAGAGCGGTTAGGTGCATAATATTGTTCGCGGGATGTTTCAGCTATCTCTGTTGGTATTAAACGATTGACATTTTAGAGATAGCTAGTAATTATGTCTGTTTTGAATGGTGTTGTGATCCAGTGTGGACTCTGGATAGCACTGTTGTTAGTTGCATATCAATTTAACTTTTTATGTAATTAAAGTTACCATATCTTGATTGAGTAATAACGGTTGTTGGTGTGTTTAGTGAGTGGTCAGACAGACTCAATTAGACATAGCTCTGAGAGTGCTTAGCAGAGCTCCGATTATATATGATTAGGTTGGTAGAGGTGCCATTGTAGACGTCAGATTGTTGAGTTGACCCCACGACTTGGCAATTGGGGCAGTGTTGTGCCATGTGGCGTTGAGTTAAGCTTGTAAAAATTTGAGTGCTGTAGAGTGTCTTCTAGTGATTTAGGAGCTAAAAGGGAATTTGGGCTATTGTATAGACTACAGCAGACTGTTTGTTGGGATACAGTACCCTATGACTTCCTATGTTGTTGAACAGGTCCAAATCACGTGATGAATTGTAATTGTATGTGTCTTTTAGAGTTGTGGTATAGATAGTGTGACTTGTAGGAAACATAAAAAAAATTTTATTTCATAACATTTTTACTTTTATTTAATTTTGCCAAAAATTTGATTGATGAATAAGTGATCGGGGCGTAGGGTAATGTTCACTGGACAGATAACAGACGATGACAATTAGCTACAAAGCTTGAAAATGCTTAACAGGCAACCCAGAATCTATAAATAGATTTTTGTTTTTCAAGAAAAATTTTGACTTTTTTTGTTAAAAAAAAAAAAACTTTATTGAAAAAGTGGTTTGGGCAAATTTGGGGAGGTATTGGCCTGTTTTTTAATTTTTTTCTTTGAGTTTTGTTTTTCTTAATTTGTAAATATTTATTTCGGTGCAAAAAAAAAATTTGTAAGCTATCTTATAAATCGTACTACAGTTACTACATGTTTAAGTTGGAAAAGGACATAACACTTTACCCGTCACATGACTTCCACTATGTCCTTTCAACAGGTCCAACAACTCACCGATGATGAAGTTGGTTGAATTGTAGTCTCTTTTCTATAATATGTGGTACTAAGCAATAGTGTCAACACAGCTAGGACTCAACATCAACAGAAGCAAGACAAGAATTATGAAAGCCAACACAAAGAACAACAACCCCATTAGAGTCATTCACATACCTGGGCAGTACAATCAATAAACATGGAGGCACACAAGAAGACATCAAAGCAAGGATACAGAAAGCAAGAGTTGCATTCATCATGTTGAGAAACATTTGGAGCGCAAAACAAATCAAAACTAACACCAAACTGAGAATATCCAATTCAAATGTCAAGGCAGTTTTACTCTATGGATCGGAGACATGGCGAAGTACACAGAAGACACTAAAAAGAATACAGACCTTCATCAACAAATGCCTGCATAGAATCCTACACCTGAAGTGGACAGACAAGATATCCAACACTACACTCTGGAAAATGACCAAGCAACTACCCATAGAAAATTAAATAAAGAAGAGAAAATGGAGGTGGATAGGACATACACTCAGGAAACCACAAAACACCATCACCCGTCAAGCCATCACATGGAACCCCCCAGGGAAGAGGCGAAGAGGTAGGCCACGAAACACCTGGCAAAGAGACACGGAAAAAGGAGCGAAGGAGATGGGATACACCAGGAGAGAAATGGAGAGGATGGCCACGGACAGAAAACGGTGGCGTTCCTTGGTCGATGGCCTATGCTCCCAGCGAGCAAACAGGCATAAGTACTAAGCAATATTATTATTACTATTTTGTTGTTGAATAAACTGATATTCATTCATTCATAACTTGAGTTACCTGTCCTCAGTGAAAGGTGAGACAGAATCAAGTTTACATGGGTCTGTCTGTCCTCAGCTCCCCGGACTGTCATCCCTGACAAGGTAGTGGTGGGAGAACAGGGAGATCTGTCCCAGGAAGCCGTTGGGGAATCGGGAGCATCTGCAGAGGTGGAAGGTGCAGCCACCCAGAATGGAGTCGAGTCCTCCCCCAACCAGGATTCTGGGAGTGATGCAGAGGCGCCCTCTGGAGACAGGCAGGGAGATGGAGCGGCCGCTCCGGAGCACAGCCACGATGACGCCGCGGTCGTGTCGGGAGGTGACGCGTCTTGTGTCAGTGGTGCATCGTGTGGTACTACGGATACACCCGATGGCGTCACGGATACACCAAACGATGTCGTTGATACATCTAGAGGTACCAGCAATACACCAGATGGTACCAGTGAAGTGTGCGATGGTTCGATCGACACACCCGGTGCTGCCACTGATACAGTGGACGGTGCCAGCGATACACCAACTGGTGCCATAGATAAATCAAGTGATGCCAGCGGTGTACCGGTATCGAGTGAGGATTCCTAAGCGAGGCCGCCAACGGTAGTTTGAATTAGTGATAAGAATTGTATTTTTGAAATGCCATCCACCGTTGGTATGACAAGTTGCGAGAAATACACATTATTATTATCATCATATAGTAACACTACTATTACAGTGTTGGTACTACACTGAATGGTTGTAATTTCTACTGTTATTACGGTGTTGATGTTACACTGAGTGTTTGTAATCACAACACTGGAGCAAGCCTGGCTGGTTAGAAGATATTTATTTTTGCGTGTCGTTTTTCAATTCAGGAAGCCTTAGAATTAGTTAGCAGCAGCTACATTTAGTTTCTATGCAATTTCACCTCGTAATAATATTAATGAGGTTTACATTTTTTATTATGTAATTGTGTGTTGTTAACAGTTATGTAATTTGTTTAACATGTTTACTAGTTGTTTCATATTCTAATTTTTTACTGTGTCGTTGCCATACCAACACGAAGGAGTAATTTTCTTTGGTGTTTGCAGAATTTTGGCAATTGGAGAACCACGATATCTTAAACTTCCATTGTTTTTTCTCGCTGTCTTAGATGGCAGACAAATTACAGAATTCCGTTTTAAAAAGTTACAGTTGATTAGTGTTATGATCATATATTGGAATACAATAGTTGCTGAATAGTTTCACCGTTGCTTGATATTATGTTTCTACAATCGTTTGACAAGATTTTGTCAACATTCTCTCCCGGTTACTTCTAGCGTGCCCCGGTGTGACTAACAGAAACAAACTGTTCAGTGTGAAATAAAAATGAGCAGTTGCTGCTGCCAGTGTAGGAATGTTGGTGGTTGATTTGTCGAGGCTTCAATTTCGCACGCGGTTGTTCGTTGTAATCACACTTGTTATAAAGTTTTCAATAAAGCGTTTACGCTTCACCTGTTGTTTTGTGTGTACGAGTGACAGTGGTGGTGATTGTTCTGTGCAGTAGTGACTATGAGTTCCTGTATCGGGTGCTGTACTACACTGGGACATGGCAATACAGGAGCCTAGTTAATCTTATACTTCCACCAGCACACGTCAATGTTTTGTGCGGAAGAAACACGGATGTTTGACTTAGACCATTGCCCAATCACCATGCAGACGTAGCTTGTGTTACATGTAATGTGTGACAAATCTTAACACTACTGATAGAATATGACGTAAATATAATCGTTTCCCTGCCTGTACTACGACTGGTCCAAACCAAAATTGGCCTAACTCTGTAGGCAGCTTGGTGATTGGCAATGGTCAGACATCCGTGTTTCTTCTGTACAAATACATCGACGTGCGCTGGTGAAAGTATAAGGTTAACTAGGCTCCAGTGTTGCCATGTGCCAGTGTAGAACGGCACTAATTAGAAGAACTCGTATTTACTATTGCCTGACATGACATATAGTGAGAATTGGTTGTGTTCAGCCCATATCATGGCACAGAGACTGGACACATCAGCATCGCCCGTGTTATTTTTACGGAATGTTTTACATGCCATTCTCATTTACAATAAACATGCACAAGAAAATATAAAAGGAAAACCAGTAACGTTGATAAACAATTCCCTGACCAACTCACTGGGTCACTTGAAAATAATAAGTCGTTGAGTCAAGAAGATATGATTTATTCTTGCCATTATATTTACATTTTTTTCATATTAAAAAAACTTGATTTAGACATACCAGATTAATGAAACTTGTTAATCATTTCAGTTTGACTACACGGTAGTAGTCACCACGAACTCGCATGCTAATGTCATCGCAGAAAGCACTGACTGCTCGCGACTTAAACAGTCATTATGTCCTTGTGATCCCCCCATTACTGATCTTAATATCCGTCACGGAATAGTGTTCCATAGTCTTATAAATCTTGTTAAATTGGCCCCTCTATTTTTTATAAAGATGTAAAACTGATTTTGAAAGGCACAATAATTATCCACATTATGGTACAATGTTGTTAGACTGAATATAAAATATATGAAATCCTTACACTACGGCCCTATCAATCGTTAAAACGTCCTGTCTTATGCTACATAGTTTTGTTGAAGCGATATACAGGAATAACATAGAAGCTATGTATACAGAGTACATACTGGTGGCTGACTGGCATACACAAGGTAACTGAAAGATCAATACAAGTTGTCTACTAAACAGACTGCCATTAACACCTGCAGAATTTTCAATCAATGTATTTTCTAGCATGCAAGACAATTTAGTTTTTCGCGTAGCAATAAAATAATTTATAATACTGGTAAATAATCATTGTCTACTGAACGGTAGTTAATATTAAAATTATATGAAGTACCAGGTAGTTTTTACATATTTCCCACATTTGTATTCCTTGTCACTGACATTTCTAGCATTTACTAAACATCAACCACTTGTTAAGCATTGTACATTAATTATATATTATGAAATACATTATTAATAATAAGGTGATTAAGTTAGTCAAGGAAACAAAGAATGAATGCATCAAAATATATTTTTCGCCGAAATATTTGTTATATCTGAAATGGTGTATTGGTAGATCATCTCAATCACGGTACGTTCTTCATGTTCAGTCTCCAGTTTGCTCTTCACTCCATAGACCAAGACTGCATAAGTTCACGACCTTGTTGTGGGTTCACGACCTTGTCATAGCAGGCTCGGTTTGACTAAATGCCTCGTAAATATTTGCAGCAAACTTCTTCAGCGGTTCTTTCAGCAGCAATTCCTGCAAGGTGAAAATAAGAATGTTTGTAATAATATAATAATAATACATGACTAATTGAGAAAGTTACAAGACAGAATTATTCAAAAACCACATATTTTTTATTTTATTTTGGCAAACTGTTTAGAACTTTAGATTTTGTCAAGAAACATCACACATTGGAACTAAATTTTGCAACGTCTCTGGTTGATAGTATACTGAAGGAAATGTGGAAGTATTTGTACTGTGAGGCTGGATATATAAATATTGTACCATTACTGTGGGGTTGGGGAGTTTGTACTTACCTGTACTATGTGGTTGGGGAGTTTGTACTTACCTGTACTATGTGGTTGGGGAGTTTGTACTTACCTGTACTATGTGGTTGGGGAGTTTGTACTTACCTGTACTATGTGGTTGGGGAGTTTGTACTTACCTGTACTATGTGGTTGGGGAGTTTGTACTTACCTGTACTATGTGGTTGGGGAGTTTGTACTTACCTGTACTATGTGGTTGGGGAGTTTGTACTTACCTGTATTATGTGGTTGGGGAGTTTGTACTTACCTGTACTATGTGGTTGGGGAGTTTGTACTTACCTGTACTATGTGGTTGGGGAGTTTGTACTTACCTGTACTGTGTGGTTGAGATGTCTACTTATTTGTACTTTGGGGTTGGGGAATCTGCACTTACCTGTACTATGGGGTTGTGGAATCTACCTACCTGTATTATTGCATTGGGGAGTACTTACCTGTACTACTGAATTAGGGTGCCTGTACTTACTGTACCATAGGGTTGGGGAGTCTGTACTTACCTGTACTATGGGGTTGAGGCATCTGTACTTACCTGTACTATGGGGTTCGGTGTGTTTCCACACACGGTGTAGAGCAGTCCGTTCATGATGGGGATCACCTTTGCTAGCGGCATCTCAACATCATTAGGACTGAAACATGACACATCAATAGACAACATTCTGAACAAGGTTTGAAACTAAATAAATAATTTTGTAATAATATGTGTGCTGAAATAAAATGCTGATCACCAGTAATTTATAGATTGTGTTATAACATCAATAGGTATCAAATAACCTGAAACTTCAGTTAATTAAGTAAACATTGAATGGACGCTTCACTGTAAACATTTTAAATTCAAGAATGTTTTTTCTGGGAGCAGAACTGGAGTCAATTCCTTTCAATCAATTCCAATTCCTTTTGATTCAATTCCAATTTCTTTTCAATTTTGCTGCTCCTGCTTCAATACCACACAGCAAAGGTTTGTCAAAGCTCATAATAATTTTGTCTAATGGGATATGGACCCTCGGGTACTTACTTGAAAATTGTTCCATTCTGTTGCGATGCTGGCTTAAAGTATTCTGCAATCCTGTCGACAATTCGTGAAAAGGCCGTGTCGAGACAAGTCCGCAAGACAGCATGGAAGTCTGAGCTGCAAGTTGAAGGATGTTGCCTGGATTAGGTGCTGTGACACAGTCCACAAACTAGGTCAATGTCACTTTCATGTTATCATGGACATGTTGGTGTTTCTCTAAATGTCTTCAATTACTCCCTAAATTCTCAACTAATTTAGCACAGAACTTCAATACGATAGCATATTGGCATGGATAACCACCCCACAGCAAAGCATTCCACGTTACAAGTTAGCCTCCACGGCACAGGTTAACTTCCACGCCACAGGTTAACTTCCATGGCACAGGTTAACTTCCACGTCACAGGTTAACTTCCATGGCACAGGTTAACTTCCATCACAGGTTAACTTCCACGTCACAGGTTACCTTCCATGTCACAGGTTAACCTCCATGTCACAGGTTAACTTCCATGTCACAGGTTAACTTCCATGTCACAGGTTAACTTCCATGTCACAGGTTAACTTCCATGGCACAGGTTAACTTCCATGTCACAGGTTAACCTCCATGTCACAGGTTAACTTACAGGTTAACTTCCACGTCACAGGTTAACTTCCATGGCACAGGTTAACTTCCATGTCACAGGTTAACTTCCACGTCACAGGTTACCTTCCATGTCACAGGTTAACCTCCATGTCACAGGTTAACCTCCATGTCACATGTTAACTTCCATGTCACAGGTAACTTCCATGTCACAGGTTAACTTCCATGGCACAGGTTAACTTCCATGGCACAGGTTAACCTCCATGTCACAGGTTAACTTCCATGTCACAGGTTAACTTACAGGTTAACTTCCATGTCACAGGTTAACTTCCATGTCACAGGTTAACTTCCACGTCACAGGTTAACTTCCACGTCACAGGTTAACTTCCATGTCACAGGTTAACCTCCATGTCACAGGTTAACCTCCATGTCACATGTTAACTTCCATGTCACAGGTAACTTCCATGTCACAGGTTAACCTCCATGGCACAGGTTAACTTCCATGTCACAGGTTAACTTCCATGTCACAGGTTAACTTCCACGTCACAGGTTACCTTCCATGTCACAGGTTAACCTCCATGTCACAGGTTAACCTCCATGTCACAGGTTAACCTCCATGGCACAGGTTAACTTCCATGTCACAGGTTAACTTCCATGTCACAGGTTAACTTCCATGTCACAGGTTAACTTCCATGTCACAGGTTAACTTCCATGTCACAGGTTAACTTCCATGTCACAGGTTAACTTCCATGTCACAGGTTAACTTCCATGTCACAGGTTAACCTCCATGTCACAGGTTAACTTCCATGTCACAGGTTAACTTCCATGTCACAGGTTAACTTCCATGTCACAGGTTAACTTCCATGTCACAGGTTAACTTCCATGTCACAGGTTAACTTCCATGGCACAGGTTAACTTCCATGTCACAGGTTAACTTCCATGGCACAGGTTAACTTCCATGTCACAGGTTAACCTCCATGTCACAGGTTAACCTCCATGTCACAGGTTAACTTCCATGGCACAGGTTAACTTCCATGTCACAGGTTAACTTCCATGGCACAGGTTAACTTACAGGTTAACTTCCACGTCACAGGTTAACTTCCATGGCACAGGTTAACTTCCATGTCACAGGTTAACTTCCATGGCATAGGTTAACTTCCATGTCACAGGTTAACTTCCATGTCACAGGTTAACTTCCATGACACAGGTTAACCTCCATGTCACAGGTTAACTTCCATGTCACAGGTTAACTTCCATGGCACAGGTTAACTTCCATATCACAGGTTAACTTCCATGTCAAAAGGTTAACTTCCATGGCATAGGTTGCCAAACGTCAACCCCATGGCTAAAGGTCACCTGTTGTGACAATAGGTCAGGGAGGCCTATGACCTGTCACGAACTCGGCAGTAAACTTGGGAAGCTACATATAGAAATAAAACTGCCGAACGCCTACAGTAGATATAATAATGAGCAGTTACCTGTCCAGCACGTCCTGTGTTTCCTTCATTAACTTCTGGAATATGATTTCATCATGACTCAAACACACCGCCTGAAATACAGTTCACACAACACACTGAAATCACATGGCAAACTTCTCCCATGTCAAACTACAGGACAGGTACAATTTAAGTGGTCAAATAATTGAAGTAATGATGAATGATGTATATAATTTTACAACTGCCAGCAGGAAAACGTAAAGGTTAGCAGCGTTGATTGAATTACTTTCTATTTTTACTTTGTACTTGAGTAAACACACAAGTAACTCAACATTGAAACAACTTAAAGTAAAAGTACATTGAAAAAACTTACTTGAGTAAAAAGTAACATTCAAAAGTACTTGAAGTATGAGCATGAGTACAATACACTGTTTAAACTGAAACATTTAATATAGCATGCAAAAAATACGAGACTAAAATAGCTACATTACTCCATGAACCATAACCCAAAAGAAGTCATTAAATTTGTATGTATATATAAAAAATATATATAATATAAACACACAGCAGATATGATTTATATCAACAAACATGATTTGCAATAGTCTAAAGGTGGCGCGGAAGAGTTTTAACTTCAGAAGACCAATTGTCTAGGTTGTATTACCCCTCCAGGAGTTCCTGTCTCTGCAATGGTCGACATCACGTATTGACACAGGCTAGACAATGGCGACTCCTGGTGGTAATGGGTTTGCGGTGAACATTCAAGCTGTCTGCGGATGTCACCGATCATTGTCTGGATGGTTGACAGTGACATCTGTTGCTTCAGTGAGGTACTACAGTTGAATACAGTCACAGCTTAGTGAAAGAATATAAACAGATGCAGGTGAAACAAATACAAAGACTATTCCAGTATTTAAACTTTATTTTTTAAATTTGATATTTGATTTTTGTCTTTCGTAAGAGACATTAATAATAATAAAATAAAGAACAGTATTTGTCTACGCCATATCTCTAGCAATAAAACCATTCAGAGGTGCATTACATTTTACATGAATATACAGATTACCTTAAAGTTAAAATTATCGAGATGTTACGCTGGTTTCTGTGACAGGGTAAGTAAAATATCCTACACACAGACCTAATTGAATATAAACATTTATTATATATTATATATATATATATATATATAAAATATAATATATATACAATTATACATATATATATATATATATATATATATATAAACTCTTAGGAGAGACTCAAAGATTATAAATAATATTAAGATTATTGTGATATACACATAAAACATTTAATTTTTTTGATATCTAAACACAGTGGATAACTAAAGATCAGAATGAAAAATGATAATACAGTACACAAGTAGTATCATGTCATAGTGGGGAATTCTGCCACACGTGCTAGATGTGCACACATCAATCATAGTCAGGATGAAATATCACCTTCATAAGCAGCTCTTCCTCTCTGCACTAACTAATGAGCCAGTGTATTCATTCCTACGTGAAATGATCAGTGTGAACTGTGAACTCACCCGCCAAGCACGCCCTTCACACTGTCTCTGACCGCGTCAACCAAATTGCCCAACCCTGAAACACAACACAACATTTGGGTCTAGCGGAGCTTCTTGTCAACCACGTTACACCTGAACACCAAATGAACAGTTTTAGTGAAGTCCACACCTGATGAAAACCATCAAAAAAACTGACTTATACACATTTGTTTCACCTGCTTCGAGTCCCTGGGAATCAGGCAGTACAGAGATGTTATTATCATATATGCACAGGTAGAGTTGATTGCAATGGTCCCCAGACTTTTTGAATTGTTGACCCCTTGACCTATTTTAATATCCCCTGCCTGTCACATGCCCCTCTAGACTTGTTTAGTTCAGATATATTTCAAGCTTCAGAGGCAAAGCTGTGAAAAAAATTCAACAGCACCCTCCTGCCTTCCAATGTATTGAGATGAGACAGAGAAGAAGCAGATATTACGAAGATAAAAACTCAACAGCTCCCCGTTCTAGTCCAAGTAACAGTGTCCAGGTTTTGCCGAGCCTCAGAGGGTGCTGTGCCCCCAGATTACCCTCTCAAGATCTGCTTCTGACTGGCCAAATATGTTGAGCTAGTCGACTCATGCAACACTGTAAATTGGATACAATGTCACAGGACAATGAACAATTCTAACAGACCGGGTCTTGTCTGCTATGTCAAGCAACTCACCTTTGCCAAGTAGACACTGTATGGTGCCAAGGTACTGCTGTTGTACACTAGATGTCGCCACTGTGCAGTCAGTGATCTGACAGAGGTAAACATAGAATGGAGTGATGTATATATTACTGAATTGTGGAAATGTGTTGCTAAATTCTGCCCACAAACTGCACAACAGGTACATAATAGATAGATACAGGTTTCTTTATTGCTGTTTTAAGATGATTTTTTTGTTAAATTGGAATGTGTTTTGAGGTTGAGTCATGTACATTAAAACAACATACAATAAATAAATATGATATATATTATTTATTTTATATTGTTATATATATGTTCTTTTACTTAAATGGATCATTATCCATTATTATAATATTTAAGTGGATAATGTCTAATTTAAAGAACATTACATTTTATATTATAAATATATATATTTAAATGTAAAATAATACAAAAAGTAAACATTATTCATTTAAAAACCATTAATTTCAAATAAAAGATTTCTTGTTCAGCTCAAACAAAGCACAAAGTTGGAAATTAAACAAAACTGTTGCATATTAATATGCTAGTCACCCCATCACTCTTGGGCAGTGTGTCGAGGTACATGTAGCCCCCGAGAATGTTCAGCTGGACTCGCAGGACGACCACAACCACGCAGCTGATGTACACAGCTGTGACAGTGCGACTGAAACCTGTACAAACATGTACACTGTATGTACAATGTACACACACCTATGACTGTTTCACTAAAACCTATACAAACATGTACACTGTATATACAATGTACACACACCTATGACTGTTTCACTAAAACCTGTACAAACATGTACACTGTATGTACAATGTACACACACCTATGACTGTTTCACTAAAACCTGTACAAACATGTACACTGTATATACAATGTACACACACCTATGACTGTTTCACTAAAACCTGTACAAACATGTACACTGTATATACAATGTACACACACCTATGACTGTTTCACTAAAACCTATACAAACAAGTACTGTGCACATGTGGCATATACACAGTATAATTGAACACACCCATGGTGATAATGTACTTTTTATTATACACTTAGCCACGTACACACAGGACTGTGAACATGTGTCCACCTAAATATGAGGTCATCAGTATAGCTCACCGTGTACAGCAATGTAAACACATTCTACATGAACAGTAACTTAATATAAACATAAATACAGTGGAGAATCCCTTGTATTTATACACAAACACACACTGTCACACATAATGATAGTCAGTGTCAGAGTGCCATACATCCACATCCACACACTCACACATCTACATCCACATCCACATACACACCTACATTGACACTCAACTATACTGACACACATTGACCTTTATACACGCCTCCATCGCTACACATGTACATTACCCACCTTGTCATGATTGAACGTTATTATTAGACACAGCTGACATATCTGCACTGACCTATGACCTTCAGCTCCTCCCAGAGTTCCAACTTGTTGGCCGGACTAGTGACACAAACACAACACATCATTTGGTCAATCAATCAGCAAAACAATCAAAATCAATTTGGGATGTAAAAAACCACTGAAGTACACCATAGGTTAAAGACCATAGATAAAAAGTATTTTCTTTCGTAAAATAGAGAATTTATAACGTCTTATTCAGTTTACTATAGCCCAATGTTGCTGATATTCATGAAGACAATAGTTTACATCAGCATAATGTAACAAATGTGGATTTTATATTCTTGAACCCTATAAAAAGACAGTCGATACAAGAACACACTACAGTATAATATTACCTAGATAATGTTGGTAAGTTTAAAAATAAAAACCCTTCTGGTTTGTATTTAAAAAATCTCTTTCTAATACGCATCCCAGGAGTTCCTTATACCTGCCAATTTTTGATTTTTTTAATTTGGGAGATATGCAATTTTATAGTTTTGGTCTACTTATTTACTGTGAGTTAGAACATTTCAATCCAGTGCGATTCGACTTTGGAAAACAAGGTCCTGGAGATCGGAAGTGGTAATCCGAATCTAAGAGATTCACATAAATCCGAGGCACTCCCTTAATAAGGTACTACTACCAGTACTCAGCAGCATAAGTAACTGAAAAAATATTTCATTTTGTTCTCCTAACATTTTCTTACATGAGATATTGCAATGACACGTTTACAACATTGCATATAAATTAAACGAAAGTAATTTTCCAGATGATATAAAGGTAAGATACTTACTTGGCCCTGAGTTGCTCAGTAAGACTCTCAGAGTCGAGATGTCGCATTAGAACCTCCCGCAGACTCGGCAGCATTGACAGCGCTGTAGCAACAAGTGATGCACTTTACACCCCGCCCACTACTTTACATAAGGGCCACAGGTGTAGCAGGCCTTTCTGCAGGATAACATCTTTGCCAGTCAGAAAGGTTATGATGGACACATGCATGTTAACTCACATACATATAGGCCAGCCGACATATGTATTGACTTGAAATAAACTATAAACACACACGTGACACCCATTTTCAAAGCATAAGTGACAATACACATGATTTTTAAAGACTTTTTCACTCCATTTTACCCGTCCACCACCAGTGATGTTCTGCCTGTCCAAAACCGGTTTTATCCGTCCAAATAACAGGTGGCTGGGTTTCTACGTAAAGCTATACGGTAGTTGCCATTGGATGGCAGCACCATCTCTGACTCCCAGTACATAAACAATACAGCATCAAACTCACCCCTGAAGACACCGACAGGAATACAACTAGAAGACATTCCGAGATGAGTGTATCTCAATATGCAACCATTGTGTCCATTGTGATAAATACCTTGGCGCTATGAACTACATATTAAACACCATACATACTTGGCATGTTAGTCATACAGCAGCATATCAGTAATGGTACAAATGTGTCTAGCTGATACATTAACCCAAGAATTCACATGATTCAGTCCAAAATGGGCTTATTAAGAGTCCAACAATGTTTCTTCTAGTGATATGTGGCATGTCCATATAAAAATCTGTAATAAAAAAGTTAAAACATATTTGACCTGTAAAGGTTTACATGTCAGTAAACAATCTATTCACTCAACGTAGCTTAAACCTGTAACGGTCAAACTTCTAAATAACTTATTTAGCTACCGGTATATATGTGCAGATAAGTACTAAAATTCAATGAAAGAATCATGTAGATGACGGAAATGATTTACATAAAACAACAGATTACTGAACAAACACAGTGCACTAACCCGTGGTGTTGCATGTTCGCTGATTACTGTCAAAGTGGTGCTGCTTTCTGCAACAAAATATCACTCAAGGTTATCAACATTCAATTGATCAAGACAACTTGCTAATAATATTTGAGATTTCTATAAAAAGTCGACATAGCATTTCTGGCTCAGATCCGGGGTTGGCATTGTACAAACATGTACATAAGCTTATCGTCCTCAAACTCCCAAGTCCCAGCTATGAAAGACTGCTACAACAAATGAAATCCCTGTGAATCTTTTAATCCAGTAAATGATACAACCAAATGACCATGTTGATAATACCTGTGGGGATGACAGACAGGTAGGTAGGCTTTATCATTTTTGTTGCAGAATCTATAAAAATAATCTATAATTGTGAGCAGACAACAAAAACATGTCCACCCGGCACATACCTGGCTTGTAGAAGATATTCAGCAGATTCATCTTCTTGGAAATCATCCAACTTCTCACGTGCAAATTTGCCAAGCCATAGAGCCCCTTCAAGCAAACAATATTAATTACACCGATGCCGCAGATTGGAACTTTTTACTTTTAGAGTCAGCTGAAAAACCAAGCAGCAAATTTTCGGCCAAGCAGCTTGTAGCAGGCCGTGAACCATACAAGAACTGAGTAACTAATGTAATGTTAAGTACTGCAAACCAGAGATCTATTTCTAGTTGTTTCCAGCACTCTCTAATGTCAATGGTATTATATTGTGGTTACAATGTCATGAATCTTATGAGGTCTCATGATTAAACTAGTCAGCCTTTTTCAGAACATTTACGCCAAGCCAACCTTTCTATGCTGACACTGAGGGTGGTCACTGACAGACTGAGAGTGCTTGTCATCCTCAATGGTGTTTTACATACCAAATTGAAACAGGATCAAAATTAATGTGATCTCCAAGTCATGAGCGATATACAGTCCCCAATGTTCAGAGCCAGATTTCTACACCAAATATACCATTACCATGCCTGCCCTGTCCTGGTATTGCACCCAGAGCACCTGCATGCCAGGCTAATATGATAATCTCTGCACTATCGCCTGTCCTTTGGGTCTCATAATATAAGTGTCCACAAATGCAATATCAAAATTGTATAACATTGTCACTGCAGC
The DNA here is from genome assembly GCA_025642075.2 of Ridgeia piscesae. Classification (NCBI taxonomy): domain Eukaryota; kingdom Metazoa; phylum Annelida; class Polychaeta; order Sabellida; family Siboglinidae; genus Ridgeia; species Ridgeia piscesae. The sequence continues at coordinate 286,724 of JAODUO010000938.1, forward strand.
TGAAGTGAAGGCAGAGCCATATGCCTATCTCCTTAGCCATCTAAGGGCTAGGATTTGACTAAGTACTTTAACTTAAGTTTAAAGCTATGGGCTAGAATGACACAGGTATTAGCTAAGGCCTAATCATTGGGCTTGGGCTTATGTAGTCATATAGCCATAATCCCCTAGCCATGCCTAATTATTCCCAGGCCAAGGTATGGCTAACATTGACTATACATTGCCTATGCCTAGGCCATGCCAGAACATAGTCTAGGCTATGGGCAGTATGGCTTTGTCCCACGGCAATGCTATGCTTATGAATCTTAGGCATAGCCATTGCACTCACAGTATCAGTATGAATGATGCCTTGGCTTTGAAGTTTGATTGCTATGCCTATGCCTATGGCTACGCCTAGCGGCCTACGGCTGTGCCCACATGGAAATTGGAATAATGTCTTTGGCTTTGCTTTGACGGCATGAACACATTGCCATGTCGCTATAACAGCAAAATTCAGCCACTTCGGCTAAATTCGATTCGAAGCAATTGCTCCCCACCCGTCTGCAGTAACCATGTTCTCTTATGTCAAATCTAAGGAGCATTGGGCGATAATATAAGGATATTTGGGAAACTCATTTGCTCAAGCTATATCTGCTATGCATACCTCCAACAAGTACACCTGTAAATATAATCTTCCGCTTGTGCCGTTTGACAAAGTTCCATACACTGCTAAACATCTCTGAACATCACCCGACGAAATACACTACACAAGCAAAGTTCCTTTCGTGTGACGCGCAAACAGTAAAGTCTAAACGGATAGGGCTATGTCTATGATTGTCAACATGGCTTAATGTAGTCCCAAAGGATCCACCAGATGGCACCACACTATACAAAATCAACTCCCACTACTATTCACAAACAACTCCAAAGTGAAAACTATAATCATCAAGCAAATCTCATTACTTTTGTGTCGTAACTGTACTTAGGGCAAGCCCAACATAGTAGGAAAACCGTAGACTAAATTAATATGGGGGAGCCGGAGTTTATGCACCACTTACTGTTGTCGCGCTGTCTTGGATGATGACACCGTACGAGCCGGAACGGGGTTGGAGATGAGAGAGGTGCTGTTGAAGATTGTTCTTGGGTTATGTTCACGTTTGTTCAGCTCTAGGCTCCCCAAAACTTCAAATTGCACCCAAACATCTATGACAACTATTCCTATAACCAGTTAAACTGAAACAAATTACAAAACAGAATGCACACCACTTCCCTAAATAGCATAGGCCCGGGAGCTATATCATTATACTACGTCCAGCCTCCTTCCCAACAAAATAGCATTTAGGGGCCTACATGTTTGACCATTTAACTGAAAATTAATTAAAAAATAAACTGGGGAACGGTAGAAGAACTATGGGCTCCATGCCCCACTCTACCCCTACCATGGGTGTGTGTGGGTGTGTGTGTGCGTGCGTGCGTGCGTGCGTGCGTGCGTGTGTGTGCAGAACTTAGATCTACTGTGTGTGTGTGTGTGTGTGTGTGTGTGTGTGTCTGCGTGCGTGCGTGCGTGCGTGTGATGCGTGTGTGTAACGGCAGTACTTATGTCTACCGGTTTACTTTGCCCAAACACTCAGTGGTATTCGGGTTATTCCAAATTTGTGATTCGATAAAATCCCGGCCAACTATCAATATCTGTAATATTTCAATAAACATGATACGCCAAAACAATTATGTCAGTGCTGCATGTTACGGGACAAAATATAGTTTACTTTTCCAATAATGCTACATCCATTAAGATATAAACTAAATAAAACTTGAACATTAAATTATTACTTCCTCCCTCTCTCTCTATCTCTCTTTCTCTCAGCCCTCCCTCTCTTCCTACTTCCATTCCTTCCTCCCTTCCCCCTCTCTCCCTCTTCCTCCGATCCTCCCTCCTCTCTCTCTCTCTCTCTCTCTCTCTCTCTCTCTCTCTCTCTGCGTCACACTATATCTATCCCGTTTTCCTTATTCTTCCCCACTCTTCTCTGCTCGTCTACACCCCTCTTCCTCCACGTTTTCGCGCGCCACTCGTTTTTTGTACCCATTCTCTCATTCTCGTTAAGGCGCACATGGATTCGGTCATGGCTATTTGCACATATCTACACGAACGTCGAAGCTATTTATGCCATACAAAGCAATTGTGTAATACCTGCCATGCTTCATTGACATTATCACAGTTTAACACAGACAATGCAATCCGTCAATTGGTGTTGGATATTCTTGGCATAGCTTGCGGCCTACTAATGGTTTTGCTGCTACGACAGAACGCAGGGGTTGACAGCATGTAACTTCGCCATATCGGTGACTTGCACGTGACAGTTATTTCTATTAACAAATGACTGAAGGGTGCAACGACCAATAGCATGGAATCGTTGGGGTCAAAATGTAGTTCTCCCCGTTAACAGTACAAGGCGAACTTAATCTGTTTCTTAGTTTGTTCGATTGGGGTCGAGTGCAGCAGACGATGCACGTTTGACGCTCAATGTAGTGTGACAGTTGGTCTCAACTAAGCTGCACACAAGGTGCAGTTCAAGATGTCAGCAGACACTAGGATATCAACAGATGCCGGAACACAACGAGGACGGGCACAGATTGGACGATGCAATTACTCGAAGGTATGAACGTTTATGGTTTGTGGTGGAAAGACAACTAATGCTCGTACGTTCCATTATTGTTATATAATCATATTCGTGATTCAATGCATGTTTCTGTTGTAATCCCCTCTACCATAATTTTACCTTTAACAGCATCACAAAATTATAATGTTTTCAGAATTGCTTAGCAAGGATTGAGACTAGGTCTCCATGTTTTATTCGTTATATGCGGCTTCTAAAGTCATTGCATTGTCTTCCTGTCCGATATCGTATTATCTTTAAGATCTTTAAATTCATTGCTTACTCCGATGAGAAAGGTTGCCTAGCTTCGATCATTTATAGTTTTTGTCCCTAAAGTCAATACCATTGTTGGGACAAGTGCTTTTACCTGTTTAAGCTATGTGGAAAACAAAATTACATTTTATGAAGGACAAAATAGCGACGATGTGTGCGCCATCTTGGTTTCACGTCGCCTGTTGTAAAACATTCCTATCAATAAATCTGCATGGATGAATAATTATAGGTTCACATATTAACATGTTTAATGTATCATATGATATAATATAACATATAAACGATGTTTTTGCCTGTTTAAGCCAACACGCATTTGGAAAACAAATTGCGATCACTATGCTGATTGGTGTCGATAATATCTTTTACA
>JAODUO010000939.1:5000-15000 GCA_025642075.2 Ridgeia piscesae
ATGTTTCTCCCTCTGTTGTTGTCTGTCGTCTTCAGCTGTCATTCTTCAGAATGTTTCTCCCTCTGTTGTTGTCTGTCGTCCTCAGCTGTCATTCTTCAGAATGTTTCTCCCTCTGTTGTTGTCTGTCGTCCTCAGCTGTCATTCTTCAGAATGTTTCTCCCTCTGTTGTTGTCTGTCGTCCTCAGCTGTCATTCGTCAGAATGTTTCTCCCTCTGTTGTTGTCTGTCGTCCTCAGCTGTCATTCTTCAGAATGTTTCTCCCTCTGTTGTTGTCTGTCGTCCTCAGCTGTCATTCTTCAGAATGTTTCTCCCTCTGTTGTTGTCTGTCGTCTTCAGCTGTCATTCTTCAGAATGTTTCTCCCTCTGTTGTTGTCTGTCGTCCTCAGCTGTCATTCTTCAGAATGTTTCTCCCTCTGTTGTTGTCTGTCGTCTTCAGCTGTCATTCTTCAGAATGTTTCTCCCTCTGTTGTTGTCTGTCGTCCTCAGCTGTCATTCTTCAGAATGTTTCTCCCTCTGTTGTTGTCTGTCGTCCTCAGCTGTCATTCTTCAGAATGTTTCTCCCTCTGTTGTTGTCTGTCGTCCTCAGCTGTCATTCGTCAGAATGTTTCTCCCTCTGTTGTTGTCTGTCGTCCTCAGCTGTCATTCTTCAGAATGTTTCTCCCTCTGTTGTTGTCTGTCGTCTTCAGCTGTCATTCTTCAGAATGTTTCTCCCTCTGTTGTTGTCTGTCGTCCTCAGCTGTCATTCTTCAGAATGTTTCTCCCTCTGTTGTTGTCTGTCGTCCTCAGCTGTCATTCTTCAGAATGTTTCTCCCTCTGTTGTTGTCTGTCGTCCTCAGCTGTCATTCGTCAGAATGTTTCTCCCTCTGTTGTTGTCTGTCGTCCTCAGCTGTCATTCTTCAGAATGTTTCTCCCTCTGTTGTTGTCTGTCGTCCTCAGCTGTCATTCGTCAGAATGTTTCTCCCTCTGTTGTTGTCTGTCGTCCTCAGCTGTCATTCGTCAGAATGTTTCTCCCTCTGTTGTTGTCTGTCGTCCTCAGCTGTCATTCTTCAGAATGTTTCTCCCTCTGTTGTTGTCTGTCGTCCTCAGCTGTCATTCTTCAGAATGTTTCTCCCTCTGTTGTTGTCTGTCGTCCTCAGCTGTCATTCGTCAGAATGTTTCTCCCTCTGTTGTTGTCTGTCGTCCTCAGCTGTCATTCTTCAGAATGTTTCTCCCTCTGTTGTTGTCTGTCGTCTTCAGCTGTCATTCTTCAGAATGTTTCTCCCTCTGTTGTTGTCTGTCGTCCTCAGCTGTCATTCTTCAGAATGTTTCTCCCTCTGTTGTTGTCTGTCGTCCTCAGCTGTCATTCGTCAGAATGTTTCTCCCTCTGTTGTTGTCTGTCGTCCTCAGCTGTCATTCGTCAGAATGTTTCTCCCTCTGTTGTTGTCTGTCGTCCTCAGCTGTCATTCTTCAGAATGTTTCTCCCTCTGTTGTTGTCTGTCGTCCTCAGCTGTCATTCTTCAGAATGTTTCTCCCTCTGTTGTTGTCTGTCGTCCTCAGCTGTCATTCGTCAGAATGTTTCTCCCTCTGTTGTTGTCTGTCGTCCTCAGCTGTCATTCTTCAGAATGTTTCTCCCTCTGTTGTTGTCTGTCGTCTTCAGCTGTCATTCTTCAGAATGTTTCTCCCTCTGTTGTTGTCTGTCGTCCTCAGCTGTCATTCTTCAGAATGTTTCTCCCTCTGTTGTTGTCTGTCGTCCTCAGCTGTCATTCTTCAGAATGTTTCTCCCTCTGTTGTTGTCTGTCGTCCTCAGCTGTCATTCTTCAGAATGTTTCTCCCTCTGTTGTTGTCTGTCGTCCTCAGCTGTCATTCTTCAGAATGTTTCTCCCTCTGTTGTTGTCTGTCGTCCTCAGCTGTCATTCGTCAGAATGTTTCTCCCTCTGTTGTTGTCTGTCGTCCTCAGCTGTCATTCTTCAGAATGTTTCTCCCTCTGTTGTTGTCTGTCGTCCTCAGCTGTCATTCTTCAGAATGTTTCTCCCTCTGTTGTTGTCTGTCGTCCTCAGCTGTCATTCTTCAGAATGTTTCTCCCTCTGTTGTTGTCTGTCGTCCTCAGCTGTCATTCTTCAGAATGTTTCTCCCTCTGTTGTTGTCTGTCGTCCTCAGCTGTCATTCTTCAGAATGTTTCTCCCTCTGTTGTTGTCTGTCGTCCTCAGCTGTCATTCTTCAGAATGTTTCTCCCTCTGTTGTTGTCTGTCGTCCTCAGCTGTCATTCTTCAGAATGTTTCTCCCTCTGTTGTTGTCTGTCGTCCTCAGCTGTCATTCTTCAGAATGTTTCTCCCTCTGTTGTTGTCTGTCGTCCTCAGCTGTCATTCTTCAGAATGTTTCTCCCTCTGTTGTTGTCTGTCGTCCTCAGCTGTCATTCTTCAGAATGTTTCTCCCTCTGTTGTTGTCTGTCGTCCTCAGCTGTCATTCGTCAGGAATAACAATAGTGGTCAGTTAGTTCAGGTTGACCAGTTCAAACGTCTGTCGCCGCATTCGAACGCAGACGTTTTTAGTTACCAGGCCAACGTGTACACAGTTTCTTTCAATTGCTGTATGCTGTGATGTGCGATTATGACGAAACGTTTCCTGTACATTATAGCTCTATTTATTCTTTTTATTTTAGTTTTTCGTTGACATAAAACAAAAATCCAAACTCCCGTGTCACGTTAACATTTTGAAGCTACTTTTCTCGGAAACGGGTGGCGTTGCCAGTGCCATATGTTTGTGTTGGCGATAACATTGTACACGAACACGCTATATCAATTTACCAATACGCCGCAAATCTACGCGCACACTGTTCACATCTCATCGTAAACAAGGGCACTATAAAGCTCTGGTAATTTCCGCCAGACGATCACGCAAGTTGCTCGTTACAAAGGTAAAGCATATTCGTAATGAGTAGTGTCCACCATTAAGCACGCGGAGGCTTGTTTACGTATCTCGCATACAAACCTTTTCATTCAAAACACTGGCTCGGTTGTACGGTTTCTTTTCGTCCGTTTCCACAACGACCAACTATCGAGGCCATTGGCAGTGTGATTCAGTTTGCGTCGTAGCGTTTGGAATTGTTTGCAGACGCCGACATCCAAAAATGAGGTTATCTTGTCCATTGCCCAGCATCATCCAGGATAGAATAGTCAGTGGCAGGACGTTCGCTGAATGATTTATTTATATGTATAAGTGATATCGCCAAATTCAGGGATTTGCGATTACATTGCGCTATATATTGATATGACGTGGGTTTTACTTGAACGTTACGTTACATGTTCGAACACTAGGCCGTCAAAATATTAAACTTAGAAACTGTTTTATATATACTATGTATACACACACTCAAAGAACGAACGGCGTAGTACGTGCAACAATATTAATCTCACGAAAGGAACTGAAATCGATTCGTTTGTAAACACTCCCTATTAACAAGTATTTATGTTCAAAGACTGGTTACGCCACTATATACCATTATAACATACTGCTACGATATAACATATGTATATAGCATGTACCATTTCGTATTTTTGAACAATCTCCATTTTCAATCCACAGTTCCATGTAAATAAACGCATACATGTTGAATTACATAGTTTTTGTTATTAAGAAATCCATTACGCCCACCGATTCCACCAGGTGTATCAGTGCAAACGTAGTCAAAGTGGACTACTCATCTTCATCTGACGCTTTACGAAAACAAGATTACATACATTTCATCCGAAATGCGATGACTCTATCAGTGGACGCCTCCCACGCTTCTTAATTCATCCTATCGCACTGCATCTTGTCCACCTGACCCCTGAACTCTACTCCACAAGGATTTGACGTCTATACAAAATGAACTTATGTCATTAGTATTACGTCGAGTTTGCATTATAAGACGGTTCAGGAAGTGCCTGTTGACAACCGCCCGCCGCGCCCCCATCAGGCCACGTTACTGCCGGTACCGGAAGTGCCATTATCATTTAACCAGGCGACATGGGCGGAAGTCTGTTTGATATGTACGACGCGAAAACGACGCAACCGTGTTCACGCATCGCTTAACACTTCGGTTACGTGCGATTGCAACACGTGATCACTCGACCGTATCGCCGACACACATGCCTACGCCCCGGCTGGCGGGTGTCGGCTGGGCTAGTTTCGCCACCGCAACCGCAATTCACCATATCGATAAGAGGAATCGTCGATAAGAGGAATCGTGGGAGGAAAGAGAGCTGATAAGAGAAGACTGGGTTGAGTGGAAGTTGGAGTGAAGGAAGGTTTTAAGAAGACATTGATGACGACTTGAAATGGGCTGGGCACGTGGAAGGAATGGGAGAAGAAATCAGATGCCCAGTAAATGGATGGGAAAGGAGGTGGGGAAGACGGAGAAAGGACTGCATATCGGGAAAGAGTGGGAGGAGAATGGAGGACAATAGCAAAAGACAGGAGTTGGAGACTGTTGGTAGAAGACGTAGTGAGAGAAAGCCGGGGAAAGAAAAGAAGATGAAAAAGACGACGACAACCAGAGTAAACTTGAGCCCTAGCGACATGTGTGGCCGGGGAAGACTGGCAGCACTAACATACTCAATCCACAGGTCAACCTATAACGTTCACACCCTTCCCCGCCCCTCCCTATGCAGTGGGAGTGCGGCTGTTGCAGAGTGCCCTCCATTTCTTCCTGTCCACAGCCATTTCTTTAGTTCACATGCCTTTAAATTTGTCCTCCCCCAGTCTCCTGCCATTTCAACTTAGGCCTTCCCCGCAACCCGTATCTGAATTACCCTAATTCTAGCCCAAACCGTAATACTAATATCACTTATAATCGTAATACTGTAACACCAAACCTAAAAATAACGCAAACCCGAATCTTAATCCTATTACAACCATAATAAAAACCTTAATTCTAATCCAATTTCTAAGCATAAACGTAACTTTAACGCAAAACCATTCCCCAACCCGAACCCCGTCCGTATCCCCGTCGAATGTCTGCAATGTCGGACAACTGATCAGTTGGACTGGTGCAGTATGGATCAATGTCATATGTCTGTTCATTAATGAGTCACATTCACACGTTCATACAATGCCTCCATTAACATTGTTTTGATGCGATTCTGAGCTCGGTTTATGTGAATTCAGGCGCGATAGATGTTTTGTACTAATAACACTATTGTTGTTATTATTAGATTTTGTTATTGTTGTTGTTATTGGATTTGATCTCCGAATAGAACCGTACCGGAAGTGACATTAATGTTTAACTACTCGTCTGCTGTTACGACGACGTGATGTTAGTTCGGTGCCTCCCGCGAGGGGGTCTTGGTGCTCCGTCCCCTTCACTCACGTACAAATTGGAATTAAAGTATTATTCGTTCGTGATGGCGGTACAACAGGTCAAACGGAAGTCCGAGGTAAATGAACATCTTGGAACAGTTTTTACAGTGAAAGCTTTCACGAGCGTTAGTTTCATCCTCACCTGGTCACATGACCAGCAAGGATCGTTGGGCCCTAGTGACGGTTTCTTTGATTAGTCATATCGACCGTTCCATGTTCCTCACAGTCCCTGAGAGTCTACGTCATCACACCCCGTAAACGGGTTGGTAAAAGTATCGTGGCGCCCTAAAAGTCCGGGTAAAATTTATGAACTGAACTGAACTTCCCACTAGGAGTAGCTCAATCATGACTTATAGTCCAAAATAAATTGTGATTTGAAATACATACATTTCTATATCCTGTCGATGAATCAATTAACATGTTCGTATGGAACGACAAACGTTGTTACACACTGTTCAATTCGTTAACATGTGACATTTGGTTACGTGAGCGTAATGCTAATTTTAGATATGTTGGTCGTAGGTGGCATAAATGTGATATGATAAATGACCATATGGAGCTGTCTTGATGTAGGCCTATCAATAAACGTAGCAGCTTGGTGGAGTTGATAAGGGTAGTCTAGACAATCTGCGTGGAATAATCAATGGTTGTATGGTATATACATATTTGTGTGTGTGTGTGTGTGTGTGTGTGTGTGTGTGTGTGTGTGTGTGTGTGTGTGTGTGTGTGTGTGTGTGTGTGTGTTGTATGTATGTATGTGCGTGCGTTTGTGTTTGTGTTTGTGTTTGTGTTTGTGTCGCGCGCGCTGTGTGTGTGTGTGTGTGTGTGTTGTGTGTGTGTGTGTGTGTGTGTTGTGTGTGTGTGTGTGTGTGTGTGTGTGTGTGTGTGTGTGTGTAAGTGTGTGTGTATATATATATATATATATATATATATATATATGTGTGTGTGTGTGTGTGTGTGTGTGTGTGTGTGTGTGTGTGTGTGTGTGTGTGTGTGTGTGTGTGTGTGTGTGTGTGTGTGCGTGCGTGCGTGCCTGCGTGCGTGCGTGTTTATAAGTGTGTCGTATATGCATGCGTCTGTGTATGCGTCCCTGCGTGCCTGTACTGCAGCTACGGCTGTCTTACGTTGGGTCTGATGTCGGTGCATTTCTGCAGCAGCGGAAAAGTTACTTCCTTTAGGCCCTTGCTGAAGATCGCAAACGTGGTTGCGTCTGTAAACAAGACTGCGCAGTACCGATAATGCAATGTACGTTTTCCGGACGGTAGTATCGGTTCCTAGGTAGGAGAATGGATATCGTCCGTTGATAGCGAAGTGATCTTGTACGTTACAAGAAATCGCACACGTCGTTGACGAAAATATCTAGGTTTCCCCGCAATACGACGTAGCGAGTCTCGGTTATTGTCACGGTTTACTTAGGACACCAACAATACGTGTAATATTGTCCCACATGCATCGTTTCGGCTGATATTTCGCAAGTGCCTAGAAGTTCTGTTCGTAGTATCGTTGCACGGAAGTCCTGTCGTTGTTGAGTTTGTTGTAACATAATCTTGTACACTAGTAGGTTTCCACCAAGAAGTGGTGATGACGGCGGCGAATTAGAAACCGTGTAGACAGCGTGCGGCGTGCGGCGTCGGTCGTGTGGGTCGTGTGGGTCGTGTGGGTCGTGTGGGTCGTGTGGGTCGTGTGGGTCGTGTGGGTCGTGTGGGTCGTGTGGGTCGTGTGGGTCGTGTGGGTCGTGTGGTCGTGTGGTCGTGTGGGTCGTGTGGGTCGTGTGGGTCGTGTGGGTCGTGTGGGTCGTGTGGGTCGTGTGGGTCGTGTGGGTCGTGTGGGTCGTGTGGGTCGTGTGGGTCGTGTGGGTCGTGTGGGTCGTGTGGGTCGTGTGGGTCGTGTGGGTCGTGTGGGTCGTGTGGGTCGTGTGGGTCGTGTGGGTCGTGTGGGTCGTGTGGGTCGTGTGGGTCGTGTGGGTCGTGTGGGTCGTGTGGGTCGTGTGGGTCGTGTGTGTCGTGTGTGTCGTGTGTGTCGTGTGTGTCGTGTGTGTCGTGTGTGTCGTGTGTGTCGTGTGTGTCGTGTGTGTCGTGTGTGTCGTGTGTGTCGTGTGTGTCGTGTGTGTCGTGTGTGTCGTGTGTGTGTCGTGTGTTCGTGTGTGTCGTGTGTGTCGTGTGTGTCGTGTGTGTCGTGTGTGTCGTGTGTGTCGTGTGTGTCGTGTGTGTCGTGTTGTGTCGTGTGTGTGCGTGTGTGTCGTGTGTGTCGTGTGTGTCTGTGTGTGTCGTGTGTGTCTGTGTGTCGTGTGTGTCGTGTGTGTCGTGTGTGTGTCGTGTTGTCGTGTGTGTCGTGTGTGTCGTTGTGTCGTGTGTGTCGTGTGTGTCGTGTGTGTGTGTCTGTGTGTCGTTTGTCTTGTGTCTTTGTGTGTTGTCGTGTGTGTCGTGTGTGTCGTGTGTGTCGTGTGTGTCGTGTGTGTCGTGTGTGTCGTGTGTGTCTGTGTGTGTGTCGTGTGTGTCTGTGTGTCGTGTTGGTGTCGTGTGTGTCTGTGTGTCTGTGGGTCTGTGGGTCGTGTGGTCGTGTGGCGTGTGGTGTGCGTTGGTCTGTGAGTGTTGTGCTGTGGGTCCTGTGAAGCGTGTGAAGCGTGTGAGTCGTGTGGGTCGTGTGAAGCGTGTGAAGCGTGTGAAGCGTGTGAAGCGTGTGAAGCGTGTGAAGCGTGTGAAGCGTGTGAAGCGTGTGAAGCGTGTGAAGCGTGTGAAGCGTGTGAAGCGTGTGAAGCGTGCGAAGCGTGCGAAGCGTGCGAAGCGTGCGGCGTGCGGCGTGCGGCGTGCGGCGTGCGGCGTGCGGCGTGCGGCGTGCGGCGTGCGGCGTGCGGCGTGCGGCGTGCGGCGTGCGGCGTGCGGCGTGCGGCGTGCGGCGTGCGGCGTGCGGCGTGCGGCGTGCGGCGTGCGGCGTGCGGCGTGCGGCGTGCGGCGTGCGGCGTGCGGCGTACGGCGTGTGGTGAATTCTCTTAGGAGAAGCAATCTTTGCCCGACCAGTGGGTAGTCTGCACAGGTGTAGTCCATACGTCTGTGCTTGCGACGTGACCCAATCATACTCAACATGATTCAGGCCGAAGCAGTCATACCATCTGTCTGAATCAGCACTATCTTCATCACCAGCACGGCTTTATTTCATCGACCTGCACAGCCGTGTCACACCGTGATCTATTAATGTGAAATCAGGACCGCGACACCTTCATTTATGGTCTCACAAAACATCCGCGTTCACCTCGCTGTACCTTTTATATTTCAAAACATCATTACACTAATGTGTGTGTGTCTGTGTCACGTCTCGTTCACGAGCCCCCGCGGCGCGACGCTCACCTTGTGCCACGCCACACCAGTCGGTGCGACTGCATCAACCCGTGTCCACGTGGAGGCTTCGTCGAGAAAGTCTCGGATGTAACTTGACTCATGTGTGTGAAGAGAAACTGGATCACGTACACGTATGCGGAGTACGATGAAGTGTGCCACGCGCACGCGCACCGCACGCGCACGCGCACGCGCACGCCGCACGCGCACGCGCACGCGCACGCGCACGCGCACCCGCACCCGCACCCGCACCCGCACCCGCACCCGCACCCGCACCCGCACCCGCACCCGCACCCGCACCCGCACCCGCACCGCACACGCACCGCCACGCACCGCCAGCACGCACGCACACGCACCGCACACGCCACGCACACGCACACGCCGCCACCGCACCGCACACGCACGCACCGCACCGCACACGCACACGCACCGCACCACGCACACGCACCGCACCGCACCGCACACGCACACGCACACGCCACGCACCGCACACGCACACGCCCGCACACGCAGCACCGCACACGCACACGCACGCACACGCACACGCACACGCACACGCACACGCACACGCACACGCACACGCACACGCACACGCACACGCACACGCACACGCACACGCACACGCACACGCCACGCACAGCACACGCACACGCACACGCACCGCACACGCACCGCACCGCACCACGCACACGCACACGCACACGCACACGCACACGCACACGCACACGCACACGCACACGCACACGCACACGCACACGCACACGCACACGCACACGCACACGCACACGCACACGCACACGCACACGCACACGCACACGCACACGCGCACACGCACACACACGCACACGCACACCCACGCACCACGCACACGCACACGCACACGCACACGCAACACGCACACACACGCACACGCACACGCACACGCACACGCACACGCACACGCACACGCACACGCACACGCACACGCACACGCACACGCACACACACGCACACACGACACACGCACATAGATACACTCTTGGACATAAATTGGAAGAAGACATAAGGTATAATTATTGTAATTACTTAATAAACTAATAACAAAACAATTGGAGGAAGTGATAAACCGCGTCTTCGTCAACTCGTGTCTCATTCTCGTCAACTTATTCGCCAGTTTCTCGCAAGAAAGTCTGGGCAATAACCATACTCGCATAGGAAGAGAACACAAGGTCAGACACGTGTACGTACACCCACGTACATACACATCTATCTATCTATCTATCTATCTATCTATCTATCTATCTATCTATCTATCTATCTATCTATCTATCTATCTATCTATCTATCTATCTATCTATCTATCTATCTATCTAT
>JAODUO010000939.1:20000-55000 GCA_025642075.2 Ridgeia piscesae
TACTCGTACTCGTACTCGATACATGTTCGTATCGTACTCGTACTCGAGTACATTTGTATTGTACTCGCTCCATCTCTGGTATGTACTGTGTGTACGCGCACACGACAACATGCACGCGAACGAAAACGAAAGAGTATTAATATTGGCGTAAGTAGAGCAGAATGTTGCAATTTGTGTTAGCAAAGGTATTTCTCCAAACACCCAAGAATATATAAACTTTTTTTGTGTATTATAAGACATTCTAAACGACATCTTAAAGAAATGTTTCGATCTTTATTATACTTCAGACTAAATATTTCCTGAAAGACATGTATGTATGTAATACTCATATGCAGTTCAATGTAATTTTGTATGTGAAAACTAATTATTCGATTATATATGAACGGGTCCAATAAAAAAGCAGTGAACAATCCCTCAACAACAAAGATAAGCATCGCCATCCGTGCGATCGTTAAGATAAAGTAATCACAGGTGAAAATGTACTAACTACCGCGAATGCAATTATGTTTCAACACGTGCTGTCAAGACGCAAGGAAACATTGCAGAAATAAAGGTAAGTGCCTTGTACTATCCGTTCATTAGGGTCAAGCAATAACAGATGGACACGTATCAAGTTCACCTTCCTACGCAGCCAATCAAGTTAATTTTATGACTATACTTTGCACCAATATATAACCCATATCTACTGCTACTTGTCATTCTACAACAGTTGCGTGTTGACCTATATGTAGTGGTCCTATCCCTGGTTTGTCGACACTGTAAATATCCAAGTTACACATTTAATAAATAACACATTTCCGTTAGCAGTAGAAGAACGAGCTATACATGGTAGGAGGGAAGCATTAAATCAGTATAACGACGTCGTTCACGACGATAAACTCTTCCGATTCTCACGGCATTGTGTACGTTCATACTTCCTGCCCCCCGCGAACATTCACCTGGACACACTCCTGAGACACTCTACGTTTACCTTCGCGTACTCACCTCACCTCACCTCACCTCGCAATGTAAACACCACGATGACCCAGACTGGAACAATAAAAATTGATAACGTTTTCTAGGAAGGGACCACCAATATGCAATCTTATGTAGACATATTGCTGAGTTGGAGCGAGTTAACATCATCAAACACGATAATTACGACAGCCGTTTTTTGATACTGCATAAATAACTGCTGCCATTTATCAGCGCCACATTCTTCTCCGTCGTCTTCGTCTTTTCCATATTCTTCATCGTCTTCTTCTCACTCTTCTTCTTCGCCGTCGTCGCCGTCGTCGCCGTCGCCGCCGTCGCCGTCGCCGTCGCCGTCGCCGTCGCCGTCGCCGTCGCCGTCGCCGTCGCCGCGCCGTCGCCGTCGCCGTCGCCGTCGCCGTCGCCGTCCGCCGTCGCCGTCGCCGTCGCCGTCGCCGTCGCCGTCGCCGTCGCCGTCGCCGTCGCCGTCGCCGTCGCCGTCGCCGTCGCCGTCGCCGTCGCCGTCGCCGTCGCCGTCGCCGTCGCCGTCGCCGTCGCCGTCATCGTCGTCGTTATTGTTGTTGTCTTTTTTGTCGTCGTCTTTATTGTATTTGTCGACGTTTTTGTCGTCGTCATCGTCAACATGTTATTGTTTGTCTTCAATGAGTATTGTTCCTGCTGCTGTCTTCTGCTTGTACTGAGCCTCTTGCACGACCGGCCCTGCCTGATCGACTCACACTATACGTGTTGTCTCTATTCAACGCCGAGTTGACGCAGTACATCCAGTTGCACCAGTCGGCCGATCCTTTGAAACTCTCTGACATTTCACTCACGAACATCGCCTCTCAAGTGGGCCACTGCCGATGACAGGCGGACAATCCCACTCGCTGTCAATCTACCCGTCACAATACACACTACAAAGCAAAATGTCACACCGACTATTACTGCCGCTATCTGAATGCGAGAGTTTAGACGACAATACGCGTTCATAGAGAAACACTTGTATTGTTGCGTGCAGGAAAGCAAGCCATCTCGCTACATTAATGTAGCAGAACCTGATAAGACGACGCCTTTGACAGTTGCTCATTCTTCACACAGTGCAATGTCGTGCGAGCCCGGACCGGGGTATCAATCAGATAAGCCGATTTTCCATCGTCACGTGACAGAACCAGCACGGAAGCGAAAACATCGGTTCGCAACGAAAGGCTTCATCTTTTGTAATTGGGAGCAAACAGAATTTGACCGAAGCGATAACAAGATCGTTACATTTGCCTTCAAAAGAAATTTCGTCTGCGTGTGCTTTTCAGTAATTGTATTATTAGCAGATCAGTCCCCTTTCGGCTGGTACGTACCACGTACACAAGCAAAAAGGCTTCCGGTAAAGTTGTATCACACGCTTATCTGAGCAGTTTTCTCAAAGTTGCGCATGTTTTTTACGATTGCTTCAAGTTACGTAATTTCGTCCTGGAGTGATGGAAGTTACCTTGAGCTGTTTGCGCTGCGAACTGTCAGATAATTTCCGATTACAGTCCAATACTAGTTCAAAGGTAATACTGACCACATTCAACACAATGAAAATGTAGTTTAGGATGTAAAAAAATGAAATAAACGTGAGACTATGTAGCGTTATAGTAAAGATTAACAACAAGAGACTGCTTTAGGGTCTAAGTAAACAGGGTGGCAAGTTGAACCATAATGTTCCAGTCCTTGATGATTCTGGGGAAGGGCTGTCGGTATCTGATGTTGCAGTAGGGTGTCTGGAAGGAGTGGGCTGCCGTGTGACATGAGAGGTGTAGGTTGGGCAGGAGTGGGCTGCTGTGTGACATGAGAGGTGTAGGTTGGGAAGGAGTGAGCTGCTGTGTGACATGAGAGGTGTAGGTTGGGCAGGAGTGGGCTGCTGTGTGACATGAGAGACGTAGGTTGGGAAGGAGTGGGCTGCTGTGTGACATGAGAGGTGTAGGTTGGGCAGGAGTGGGCTGCTGTGTGACATGAGAGGTGTAGGTTGGGCAGGAGTGGGCTGCTGTGTGACAAGAGAGGTGTAGATTGGGCAACAGTGGGCTGCTGTGTGACATGAGAGACGTAGGTTGGGCAGGAGTGGGCTGTTGTGTGACAAGAGAGGTGTAGGTTGGGCAGGAGTGGGCTGTTGTGTGACAAGAGAGATGTAGGTTGGGCAGGAGTGGGTTGACAATGTTCAGTCCTTGTGACAAGGGAGTGTGCAGAGTTGGACAGGAGTGGGCTGCTGTGTGACAAGAGAGGTGTAGATTGGGCAACAGTGGGCTGTTGTGTGACAAGAGAGGTGTAGATTGGGCAACAGTGGGCTGTTGTGTGACAAGAGAGGTGTAGATTGGGCAACAGTGGGCTGTTGTGTGACAAGAGAGGTGTAGATTGGCCAGGAGTGGGCTGTTGTGTGACAAGAGAGGTGTAGGTTGGGCAGGAGTGGGCTGTTGTGTGACAAGAGAGGTGTAGGTTGGGCAGGAGTGGGCTGTTGTGTGACAAGAGAGGTGTAGATTAGGCAGCAGTGGGCTGTTGTGTGACAAGAGAGGTGTAGGTTGGGCAGGAGTGGGCTGTTGTGTGACATGAGAGGTGTAGGTTGGGCAGGAGTGGGCTGTTGTGTGACATGAGAGAGTGTAGGTTGGGCAGGAGTGGGCTGTTGTGTGACATGAGAGGCGTGGGTTGGGCAGGAGTGGGCTGCTGTGTGACATGGGAGGCGTAGGGTGGGCAGGAGTGGACTGCTGTGTGACACGAGAGGTGTAGTTGGGCAGGAGTGGGCTGCTGTGTGACATGAGAGGTGTAGTTGGCAGGAGTGGGCTGCTGTGTGACATGAGAGGTGTAGATTGGGCAGGAGTGGGCTGCTGTGTGACAAGAGAGGTGTAGATTGGGCAACAGTGGGCTGTTGTGTGACAAGAGAGGTGTAGATTGGCCAGGAGTGGGCTGTTGTGTGACAAGAGAGGTGTAGATTGGGCAGGAGTGGGCTGTTGTGTGACAAGAGAGGTGTAGGTTGGGCAGGAGTGGGCTGTTGTGTGACAAGAGAGGTGCAGGTTGGCAGGAGTGGGCTGTTGTGTGACAAGAGAGGTGTAGATTGGGCAGGAGTGGGCTGTTGTGTGACAAGAGAGGTGTAGGTTGGGCAGAGTGGGCTGTTGTGTGACGTGAGAGGTGTAGGTTGGGCAGGAGTGGGCTGCTGTGTGACATGAGAGGCGTGGGTTGGGCAGGAGTGGGCTGCTGTGTGACATGGGAGGCGTAGGGTGGGCAGGAGTGGACTGCTGTGTGACACGAGAGGTGTAGATTGGGCAGGAGTGGGCTGCTGTGTGACATGAGAGGCGTAGGTTGTGCAGGGGTGGGCTGTTGTGTGACATGAGAGGTGTAGATTGGGCAGGAGTGGACTGCTGTGTGACACGAGAGGTGTAGATTGGGCAGGAGTGGACTGCTGTGTGACATGAGAGGTGTAGATTGGGCAGGAGTGGACTGCTGGGTGACACGAGAGGTGTAGATTGGGCAGGAGTGGGCTGCTGTTTGACATGAGAGGCGTAGGTTGTGCAGGGGTGGGCTGTTGTGTGACAAGAGAGTCGCAGGTTTGGCAGGAGTGGACTGCTGTGTGACATGAGAGGTGTAGATTGGGCAGGAGTGGACTGCTGTGTGACACGAGAGGTGTAGATTGGGCAGGAGTGGGCTGCTGTGTGACAAGAGAGGCGCAGGTTGGGCAGGAGAGGACTACTGTGTGACATGAGAGGTGTAGATTGGGCAGGAGTGGACTGCTGTGTGACATGAGAGGTGTAGATTGGGCAGGAGTGGACTGCTGTGTGACATGAGAGGTGTAGGTTGTGCAGGGGTGGGCTTTTGTGTGACACGAGAGGCGCAGGTTGGGCAGGAGTGGACTGCTGTGTGACATCAGAAGCGTAGGTTGGGCAGGAGTGGGCTGTTATGTGACGTGAGAGGTGTAGGTTGGGCAGGAATGGGCTGTTGTGTGACGTGAGAGGTGTAGGTTGGGCAGCAGTGGGCTGCTGTGTGACGTGAGAGGTGTAGGTTGGGAAGAAGTGGGCTGTTGTGTGACAAAAGAGGTGTAGGTTGGGAAGAAGTGGGCTGTTGTGTGACAAAAGAGGTGTAGGTTGGGCAGGAGTGGGCTGTTGTGTGACGTGAGAAGTGTAGGTTGGGAAGAAGTGGGCTGTTGTGTGACAAAAGAGGTGTAGGTTGGACAGGAGTGGGCTGTTGTGTGACGTGAGAGGTGTAAGTTGGGCAGGAGTCGGCTGTTGTGTGACATGAGAGGTGTAGGTAGGGCAGGAGTGGGCTACTGTGTGACATAAGAGGTGTAGGTTGGGCAGGAGTTGGCTGTTGTGTGACGTGAGAAGTGTAGGTTGGGAAGAAGTGGGCTGTTGTGTGACAAAAGAGGTGCAGGTTGGGCAGGAGTGGGCTAATGTGTGACGTGAGAGGTGTAGGTTGGGAAGAAGTGGGCTGTTGTGTGACAAAAGAGATGTAGGTTGGGCAGGAGTAGGCGGCTGTGTGACGTGAGAGGTGTAGGTTGGGCAGGAGTGGGCTGCCGTGTGACGTGAGAGGCGTAGGTTGGGCACGAGTGGGCTGCTGTGTGTGACTTGAGAGGTGTAGGGTGGGCAGGAGTGGGCTGCTGTGTGACAAGAGAGGTGTAGATTGGGCAACAGTGGGCTGTTGTGTGACAAGAGAGGTGTAGATTGGGCAACAGTGGGCTGTTGTGTGACAAGAGAGGTGTAGATTGGGCAACAGTGGGCTGTTGTTTGACAAGAGAGGTGTAGATTGGCCAGGAGTGGGCTGTTGTGTGACAAGAGAGGTGTAGGTTGGGCAGTAGTGGGCTGTTGTGTGACAAGAGAGGTGTAGTTAGGCAGGAGTGGGCTGTTGTGTGACAAGAGAGGTGTAGGTTTGGCAGGAGTGGGCTGCTGTGTGACGATGAGAGAGTGTAGAGTTGTGGCAGGAGTGGGCTGTTGTGTGACATGAGAAGTGTAGATTGGGCAGGAGTGGGCTGTTGTGTGACATGAGAGGCGTGGGTTGGGCAGGAGTGGGCTGCTGTGTGACATGGGAGGCGTAGGGTGGGCAGGAGTGGACTGCTGTTTGACCCGAGAGGTGTATATTGGGCAGGAGTGGGCTGCTGTGTGACATGAGAGGCGTAGTTTGTGCAGGGGTGGGCTGTTGTGTGACATGAGAGGTGTAGATTGGGCAGGAGTGGACTGCTGTGTGACACGAGAGGTGTAGATTGGGCAACAGTGGGCTGTTGTGTGACAAGAGAGGTGTAGATTGGGCAACAGTGGGCTGTTGTGTGACAAGAGAGGTGTAGATTGGCCAGGAGTGGGCTGTTGTGTGACAAGAGAGGTGTAGGTTGGGCAGGAGTGGGATGTTGTGTGACAAGAGAGATGTAGGTTGGGCAGGAGTGGGCTGTTGTGTGACAAGAGAGGTGCAGATTGGACAGGAGTGGGCTGCTGTGTGACAAGAGAGGTGTAGGTTGGGCAGCAGTGGGCTGTTGTGTGACAAGAGAGGTGTAGATTAGGCAGGAGTGGGCTGTTGTGTGACGTGAGAGGTGTAGGTTGGGCAGGAGTGGGCTGCTGTGTGACATGAGAGGCGTGGGTTGGGCAGGAGTGGGCTGCTGTGTGACATGGGAGGCGTAGGGTGGGCAGGAGTGGACTGCTGTGTGACACGAGAGGTGTAGATTGGGCAGGAGTGGGCTGCTGTGTGACATGAGAGGCGTAGGTTGTGCAGGGGTGGGCTGTTGTGTGACATGAGAGGTGTAGATTGGGCAGGAGTGGACTGCTGTGTGACACGAGAGGTGTAGATTGGGCAGGAGTGGACTGCTGTGTGACATGAGAGGTGTAGATTGGGCAGGAGTGGACTGCTGTGTGACACGAGAGGTGTAGATTGGGCAGGAGTGGGCTGCTGTGTGACATGAGAGGCGTAGGTTGTGCAGGGGTGGGCTGTTGTGTGACAAGAGAGGCGCAGGTTTGGCAGGAGTGGACTGCTGTGTGACATGAGAGGTGTAGATTGGGCAGGAGTGGACTGCTGTGTGACACGAGAGGTGTAGATTGGGCAGGAGTGGGCTGCTGTGTGACATGAGAGGCGTAGGTTGTGCAGGGGTGGGCTGTTGTGTGACATGAGAGGTGTAGGTTGGGCAGGAGTGGACTGCTGTGTGACATGAGAGGTGTAGATTGGGCAGGAGTGGACTGCTGTGTGACATGAGAGGTGTAGGTTGTGCAGGGGTGGGCTTTTGTGTGACACGAGAGGCGCAGGTTGGGCAGGAGTGGACTGCTGTGTGACATCAGAAGCGTAGGTTGGGCAGGAGTGGGCTGTTGTGTGACGTGAGAGGTGCAGGTTGGGCAGGAATGGGCTGTTGTGTGACGTGAGAGGTGTAGGTTGGGCAGCAGTGGGCTGCTGTGTGATGTGAGAGGTGTAGGTTGGGAAGAAGTGGGCTGTTGTGTGACAAAAGAGGTGTAGGTTGGGAAGAAGTGGGCTGTTGTGTGACAAGAGAGGTGTAGGTTGGGCAGGAGTGGGCTGTTGTGTGACTTGAGAGGTGTAGGTTGGACAGGAGTGGGCTGCTGTGTGACGTGAGAGGTGTATGTTGGGAAGAAGTGGGCTGTTGTGTGACAAAAGAGGTGTAGGTTGGGAAGAAGTGGGCTGTTGTGTGACAAAAGAGGTGTAGGTTGGGAAGAAGTGGGCTGCTGTGTGACAAAAGAGGTGTAGGTTGGGCAGGAGTGGGCTGTTGTGTGACAAAAGAGGTGTAGGTTGGACAGGAGTGGGCTGCTGTGTGACGAGAGAGGTGTATATTGGGCAGGAGTGGGTTGCTGTGTGACGTGAGAGGCGTAGTTTGGGCAGGAGTGGGCTGTTGTGTGACATGAGAGGTGTAGGTAGGGCAGGAGTGGGCTGCTGTGTGACATGAGAGGTGTAGGTTGGGCAGGAGTGGGCTGCTGTGTGACATAAGAGGTGTAGGTTGGGCAGGAGTGGGCTGTTGTGTGACGTGAGAAGTGTAGGTTGGGAAGAAGTGGGCTGTTGTGTGTCAAGAGAGGTGTAGATTGGGCAGAAGTGGGCTGTTGTGTTATATGAGAGGCGTAGGATGGGCAGGAGTGGGCTGTTGTGTGACACGAGAGGCGTAGGTTTGGCAGGAGTGGGCTGTTGTGTGACATGAGAGGTGTAAGGTGGGCAGGAGTGGGCTGCTGTGTGACATGAGAGGCGTAGGTTGGCCAGGAGTGGGCTGCTGTGTGACATCAGAAGCGTAGGTTGGGCAGGAGTGGGCTGTTGTGTGACAAAAGAGGTGCAGGTTGGGCAGGAGTGGGCTAATGTGTGACGTGAGAGGTGTAGGTTGGGAAGAAGTGGGCTGCTTGTGTGACAAAAGAGATGTAGGTTGGGCAAGAGTAGGCGGCTGTGTGACTTGAGAGGTGTAGGTTGGGCAGGAGTGGGCTGCCGTGTGACGTGAGAGGCGTAGGTTGGGCACGAGTGGGCTGCTGTGTGACTTGAGAGGTGTAGATTGGCCAGGAGTGGGCTGTTGTGTGACAAGAGAGGTGTAGGTTGGGCAGGAGTGGGCTGTTGTGTGACAAGAGAGGTGTAGGTTAGGCAGCAGTGGGCTGTTGTGTGACAAGAGAGGTGTAGATTAGGCAGGAGTGGGCTGTTGTGTGACGTGAGAGGTGTAGGCTTGGCAGGAGTGGGCTGCTGTGTGACATGAGAGGTGTAGATTGGGCAGGAGTGGGCTGTTGTGCGACATGAGAGGCGTGGGTTGGGCAGGAGTGGGCTGCTGTGTGACATGGGAGGCGTAGGGTGGGCAGGAGTGGACTGCTGTTTGACCCGAGAGGTGTATATTGGGCAGGAGTGGGCTGCTGTGTGACATGAGAGGCGTAGGTTGTGCAGGGGTGGGCTGTTGTGTGACATGAGAGGTGTAGATTGGGCAGGAGTGGACTGCTGTGTGACACGAGAGGTGTAGATTGGGCAAAAGTGGGCTGTTGTGTGACAAGAGAGGTGTAGATTGGGCAACAGTGGGCTGTTGTTTGACAAGAGAGGTGTAGATTGGCCAGGAGTGGGCTGTTGTGTGACAAGAGAGGTGTAGGTTGGGCAGGAGTGGGCTGTTGTGTGACAAGAGAGATGTAGGTTGGGCAGGAGTGGGCTGTTGTGTGACAAGAGAGGTGCAGATTGGACAGGAGTGGGCTGCTGTGTGACAAGAGAGGTGTAGGTTGGGCAGCAGTGGGCTGTTGTGTGACAAGAGAGGTGTAGATTGGGCAGGAGTGGGCTGTTGTGTGACGTGAGAGGTGTAGGTTGGGCAGGAGTGGGCTGCTGTGTGACAAGAGAGGCGTGGGTTGGGCAGGAGTGGGCTGCTGTGTGACATGGGAGGCGTAGGGTGGGCAGGAGTGGACTGCTGTGTGACACGAGAGGTGTAGATTGGGCAGGAGTGGGCTGCTGTGTGACATGAGAGGCGTAGGTTGTGCAGGGGTGGGCTGTTGTGTGACATGAGAGGTGTAGATTGGGCAGGAGTGGACTGCTGTGTGACACGAGAGGTGTAGATTGGGCAGGAGTGGACTGCTGTGTGACATGAGAGGTGTAGATTGGGCAGGAGTGGACTGCTGTGTGACACGAGAGGTGTAGATTGGGCAGGAGTGGGCTGTTGTTGTGACATGAGAGGCGTAGGTTGGGCAGGGGTGGGCTGTTGTGTGACAAGAGGCGAGGTTTGGCAGGAGTGGACTGCTGTGTGACATGAGAGGTGTAGGTTGGGCAGGAGTGGACTGCTGTTTGTACATGAGAGGTGTAGATTGGGGCAGGAGTGGGCTGCTGTGTGACATGAGAGGCGTAGGTTGGCAGGAGTGGGCTGTTGTGTGACAAGAGAGGCGAGGTTGGGCAGGAGGGACTCTGTGTGACATGAGAGGTGTAGATTGGGCAGGAGTGGGACTGCTGTGTGACATGAGAGGTGTAGGTTGGCAGGAGTGGGCTGCTGTGTGACATGAGAGGCGTAGGTTGAGGGGTGGGCTGTTGTGTGACAAGAGAGGTGCAGTTGGGCAGGAGTGGACTGCTGTGTGACATGAGAGGTGTAGGTTGTGCAGGGGTGGGCTGTTGTGAGACAAAAGAGGTGTAGGTTGGGCAGGAGTGGACTGCTGTGTGACATGAGAGGTGTAGGTTGTGCAGGGGTGGGCTGTTGTGTGACACGAGAGGCGCAGGTTGGGCAGGAGTGGACTGCTGTGTGACACGAGAGGCGTAGGTTGGGCAGGGGTGGGCTGTTGTGTGACATGAGAGGCGTAGGTTGGGCAGGAGTGGAGCTGCTGTGTGACATGAGAGGTGTAGGTTGGGCAGGAGT
The DNA here is from genome assembly GCA_025642075.2 of Ridgeia piscesae. NCBI lineage: Eukaryota > Metazoa > Annelida > Polychaeta > Sabellida > Siboglinidae > Ridgeia > Ridgeia piscesae. The sequence goes on from JAODUO010000939.1 coordinate 30,232, forward strand.
GGGCTGCTGTGTGACATGAGACGTGTAGGTTGGGCAGAAGTGGGCTGTTGTGTGACATGAGAGGTGTAGGTTGGGCAGAAGTGGGCTGTTGTGTGACATAGAGGCGTAAGTTGGGCAGGAGTGGGCTGTTGTGTGACATAGAGGCGTAAGTTGGGCAGGAGTGGGCTGTTGTGTGACATGAGACGTGTAGGTTGGGCAGGAGTGGGCTGTTGTGTGACATGAGAGGTGTAGATTGGGCAGGAGTGGACTGCTGTGTGACACGAGAGGTGTAGATTGGGCAGGAGTGGACTGCTGTGTGACATGATAGGTGTATAATGGGCAGGACTGGACTGCTGTGTGACACGAGAGGTGTAGATTGGGCAGGAGTGGGCTGCTGTGTGACATGAGAGGCGTAGGTTGTGCAAGGGTGGGCTGTTGTGTGACAAGAGAGGCGCAGGTTGGGTAGGAGTTGACTGTTGTGTGACATGAGAGGTGTAGATTGGGCAGGGGTGGACTGCTGTGTGACACGAGAGGTGTAGATTGGGCAGGAGTGGGCTGCTGTGTGACATGAGAGGCGTAGGTTGTGCAGGGGTGGGCTGTTGTGTGACAAGAGAGGCGCAGGTTGGGCAGGAGTGGACTGCTGTGTGACATGAGAGGTGTAGGTTGTGCAGGGGTGGGCTGTTGTGAGACTTGAGAGGTGTAGGTTGGGCAGGAGTGGACTGCTGTGTGACATGAGAGGTGTAGGTTGTGCAGGGGTGGGCTGTTGTGTGACACGAGAGGCGCAGGTTGGGCAGGAGTGGACTGCTGTGTGACACGAGAGGCGTAGGTTGGGCAGGAGTGGGCTGTTGTGTGACATGAGAGGTGTAGTTGGGCAGGAGTGGGCTGTTGTGTGACATGAGAGGCGTGAGGTTGGGCAGGAGTGGGCTGTTGTGTGACATGAGAGGTGTAGATTGGGCAGGAGTGGACTGCTGTGTGACACGAGAGGTGTAGATTGGGCAGGAGTGGACTGCTGTGTGACATGAGAGGTGTATATTGGGCAGGACTGGACTGCTGTGTGACACGAGAGGTGTAGATTGGGCAGGAGTGGGCTGCTGTGTGACATGAGAGGCGTAGGTTGTGCAGGGGTGGGCTGTTGTGTGACAAGAGAGGCGCAGGTTGGGCAGGAGTTGACTGTTGTGTGACATGAGAGGTGTAGATTGGGCAGGAGTGGACTGCTGTGTGACACGAGAGGTGTAGATTGGGCAGGAGTGGGCTGCTGTGTGACATGAGAGGCGTAGGTTGTGCAGGGGTGGGCTGTTGTGTGACAAGAGAGGCGCAGGTTGGGCAGGAGTGGACTGCTGTGTGACATGAGAGGTGTAGGTTGTGCAGGGGTGGGCTGTTGTGAGACAAGAGAGGTGTAGGTTGGGCAGGAGTGGACTGCTGTGTGACATGAGAGGTGTAGGTTGTGCAGGGGTGGGCTGTTGTGTGACACGAGAGGCGCAGGTTGGGCAGGAGTGGACTGCTGTGTGACACGAGAGGCGTAGGTTGGGCAGGGGTGGGCTGTTGTGTGACATGAGAGGTGTAGGTTGGGCAGGAGTGGACTGCTGTGTGACATGAGAGGCGTAGGTTGGGCAGGAGTGGGCTGCTGTGTGACATGAGACGTGTAGGTTGGGCAGGAGTGGGCTGTTGTGTGACATGAGAGGTGTAGGTTAGGCAGAAGTGGGCTGTTGTGTGACATAGAGGCGTAAGTTGGGCAGGAGTGGGCTGTTGTGTGACATGAGAGGTGTAGGTTGGGCAGGAGTGGGCTGTTGTGTGACATAGAGGCGTAAGTTGGGCAGGAGTGGGCTGTTGTGTGACATAGAGGCGTAAGTTGGGCAGGAGTGGGCTGTTGTGTGACATGAGACGTGTAGGTTGGGCAGGAGTGGGCTGTTGTATGACATAGAAGCGTAAGTTGAGCAGGAGTGGGCTGTTGTGTGACATGAGACGTGTAGGTTGGGCAGGAGTGGTCTGCTGTGTGACATGAGAGGTGTAGGTTGGACAGGATTGGGCAGTTATGTGACATGAGAGGCGTAGGTTGGACGGGAGTGGGCTGTTCTGTGACGTGAGAGGCGTAGGTTGTGTTGGAGTGGACTGCTGTGTGACGTGAGAGGCGTATGTTGGGCAGGAGTGGACTGCTGTGTGACGAGAGAGGCGTAGGTTGGGCACGGGTTGACTGCTGTGTGACATGAGAGGTGTAGGTTGGGTAGGAGTGGGCTGCTGTGTAAGTTGAGAGGCGTATGTTGGGCAGGAGTGGGCTGCTCTGTGACGTGAGAGGCGTAGGTTGGGCAGGAGTGGACTGTTGTGTGACGTGGGAGGCAAAGGTTGGGCAGAAGTGGACTGCTGTGTGACGTGAGAGGTGTATGTTGTGCTGGAGTGGACTGATGTGTGACGTGAGAGGCGTAGGTTGGAAAGGTGTTGGGCTTGTTGACAAAGACTTGATTGTTGACCATTATGTAAAGCAAACCAACACGAGTTGTCCTCTTCTGTCCACCGTGTATGTGTATGGTCATCTCGGCGACATTGGATCTACTCGAGTAAAGGTGTTTGACTTATTGGGCCCGCAAAGATGATGAGTCATTCCCGACTGTTGATCACTGCTACAGAGATTTTAGTGAGCGTATGGGGAACTATTATCGAATGTACACGTTTAAACAATAACGGACCACGTACCACGTACCACGGACCACGTACCACGTACGACGGACCACGGACTACGTAAACGGACCACGGACCACGTACCACGGACCACGTACCACGTACCACGTACCACGTACCACGGACCACGGACCACGGACCACGGACCACGGACCACGGACCACGGACCACGGACCACGGACCACGGACCACGGACCACGGACCACGGACCACGGACAACGGATCACGGATCACGGATCACGGATCACGGATCACGGATCACGGATCACGGATCACGGATCACGGACCACGAACTACGGACTACGCGTGATATTCTTTGGGACACTTCAAATGGCGACTACTTTCAACACGTTCCACTCAGCGAATGGTGAAAGAGTCCAACGTGAGTTTGCAGATGCGATGTGTGACCGAGAGTCGCACAGTTGGCAGGAGTGGACTGCTGTGTGACAGAGAGGCGTAGGTTGGCAGGGTGGGCTGTTGTGTGACATGAGAGGCGTAGGTTGGGCAGGAGTGGGCTGTGTGTGCATGAGAGGCGTAGGTTGGGCAGGAGTGGGCTGCGTGTGACATGAGAGGTAGGTTGGGCAGGGTGGGCTGTTGTGTGACAGAGAGGGAGGTTGGGCAGGAGTGGGCTGCTGTGTGACATGAGAGGTGTAGGGTTTGGGGAGGGTGGGCTGTTGTGGACAAGAGGGTAAGTTGGGCAGGAGTGGGCTGTTTTGTGACATGAGAGGTGTAGGTTGGGCAGGGTGGGCTGTTGTGTGACAAGAGGCGAAGTTGGGCAGGAGTGGGCTGTTTTGTGACAAGAGGCGTAAGTTGGGCAGGGTGGGTGTTGTGTGACATGAGAGGTAGGTTGGGCAGGAGTGGGCTGTTTTGTGACATGAGAGGGTAGTTGGGCAGGAGTGGCTGCGTGTGACAGAGAGGGGTAGTTGGGCAGGAGTGGCTGTGTGTGACATGAGAGGTGTAATTTTGGGGAGGATGGCTGTGTGTGACAAGAGGGTAGTTGGGCAGGAGTGGGCTGTGTGTGACATGAGAGGGTAGGTTGGCAGGGTGGGCTGTTGGTGACAAAGAGGCGAGGGTTTGGGGAGGAGTTGCTGTTGTGTGCATAGAGGGTGTTGGGCAGGAGTGGCTGTGTGTGACAGAGAGGGGTAGTTGGGCAGGAGTGGGCTGTGTTGACATAGAGGGGTAGGGTTTTGGGAGGGGTGGGCTGTTGTGTGACAAGAGAGGGAGGTTGGGCAGGAGTGGCTGCTGTGTGACATGAGAGGTGTAGGTTGGCAGGGGTGGGCGTTTGGACAAGAGAGGGTAGGTTGGGCGGAGTGGCTGTTTGTGACTGAGAGGGTAGGTTGTGGGGGTGGGCTGTTTTGTGACCGAGAGGCCAAGGGTTTGGGGAGGAGTGGACTGCTGTGTGACAGAGAGGCGTAGGTTGGGCAGGGGGGGGCTGTTTTGTGACATGAGAGGGTAGGTTGGGAGGAGTGGCTGCTGTGTACTGAGAGGCGTAGGGTTTGGGGAGGAGTGGGCTGCTTTTGACTGAGAGGTAGGTTGGGCAGGAGTGGGCTGTTGTGTGACGTGGGAGGCAAAGGTTGGGCAGAAGTGGACTGCTGTGTGACGTGAGAGGTGTATGTTGTGCTGGAGTGGACTGATGTGTGACGTGAGAGGCGTAGGTTGGAAAGGTGTTGGGCTTGTTGACAAAGACTTGATTGTTGACCATTATGTAAAGCAAACCAACACGAGTTGTCCTCTTCTGTCCACCGTGTATGTGTATGGTCATCTCGGCGACTTTGGATCTACTCGAGTAAAGGTGTTTGACTTATTGGGCCCGCAAAGATGATGAGTCATTCCCGACTGTTGATCACTGCTACAGAGATTTTAGTGAGCGTATGGGGAACTATTATCGAATGTACACGTTTAAACAATAACGGACCACGTACCACGTACCACGGACCACGTACCACGTACCACGGACCACGGACTACGTACAACGGACCACGGACCACGTACCACGGACCACGTACCACGTACCACGTACCACGTACCACGGACCACGGACCACGGACCACGGACCACGGACCACGGACCACGGACAACGGATCACGGATCACGGATCACGGATCACGGATCACGGATCACGGATCACGGATCACGGATTACGGATCACGGACCACGAACCACGACACGGATCACGGATCACGGATCACGGATCACGGATCACGGATCACGGATCACGGATCACGGATCACGGATCACGATCACGTGAGTTTCAGATCCGATGATGTCCCGGGAGTCCCACAGTACAGTGGAGAATGTGTGAGCTACCCTATGATGTCTATCATGTTGTAGTAGTGCTACTACATTGCATGTAGTGTATAACAATTATATATATATATATATATATATATATATATATATATATATATATATATATATTATTACATATGTTGGAATACACATGATGAGTATAAGTGACTGGGTTTCCGGCTTGATAAGTTTTATACTGATTTAGTAGCCACAGCATAAGCTTTGCAATACTTTTGAAATATAGTTTGTATCATGTGAATGAGGAATAAAGTTACCAACTTACTTGCTTATTTGCTTCCTTACTAACGATAGTTTCAATGACATGTTGGTACTACTTGAGAAATTGGCTTATGAATTCGAATGAACCGTCAGGAACCAGGTATGCGGACAATTGCTCCGCAGCGTCTGAAGCAAAGTTATTTGTGGAGAAAGACGAGGCGTGCTGCACGTACAGCAAACAAGGTCAGAATTGGATGTTTCGAGTGAAAGTACTGTACCGTGACCTTCGCTCCTGTTAGGTCACGGTACAGCCTTTTCACACGAAACATCTCGCCGATCACGAACTAGAAGTTTTTATTAGACGCCAGATGAGATGAGGAACTTAGATAATTGTTGTAAGCAGAGATGTATAAAAAAAACCAGCAGAGAGGGCAAATGCGGTAGATTTGAAGGACGCGGAAAAAGGGGAAAGCCACACTGGAGGCGGTCAGGCTGTGGGAGGAGGGACTTGCACGTCTCGGGGCAGGATGAAAGACTGAGAGCGGGGGCTCCTGGTCACCTCCAGCACTCGGCCATGGTCTGTTAACTGACTGTTCTAGTCACCTCCAGCATTCGGCCATGGTCTGTTAACTGACTGTTCTAGTCACCTCCAGCACTCGGCCATGGTCTGTTAACTGACTGTTCTAGTCACCTCCAGCACTCGGCCATGGTCTGTTAACTGACTGTTCTAGTCACCTCCAGCACTCGGCCATGGTCTGTTAACTGACTGTTCTAGTCACCTCCAGCACTCGGCCATGGTCTGTTAACTGACTGTTCTAGTCACCTCCAGCATTCGGCCATGGTCTGTTAACTGACTGTTCTAGGCACCTCCAGCACTCGGCCATGGTCTGTTAACTGACTGTTCTAGTCACCTCCAGCACTCGGCCATGGTCTGTTAACTGACTGTTCTAGGCACCTCCAGCACTCGGCCATGGTCTGTTAACTGACTGTTCTAGTCACCTCAAACACTCGGCCATGGTCTGTTAACTGACTGTTCTAGTCACCTCCAGCACTCGGCCATGGTCTGTTAACTGACTGTTCTAGTCACCTCCAGCACTCGGCCATGGTCTGTTAACTGACTGTTCTAGTCACCTCCAGCACTCGGCCATGGTCTGTTAACTGGCTGTTCTAGGCACCTCCAGCACTCGGCCATGGTCTGTTAACTGACTGTTCTAGTCACCTTAAGCACTCGGCCATGGTCTGTTAACTGACTGTTCTAGTCACCTCCGGCACTCGGCCATGGTCTGTTAACTGACTGTTCTAGTCACCTCCGGCACTCGGCCATGGTCTGTTAACTGACTGTTCTAGTCACCTCCAGCACTCGGCCATGGTCTGTTAACTGACTGTTCTAGTCACCTCCAGCACTCGGCCATGGTCTGTTAACTGACTGTTCTAGTCACCTCCGGCACTCGGCCATGGTCTGTTAACTGACTGTTCTAGTCACCTTCCCGCACTCGGCCATGGTCTGTTAACTGACTGTTCTAGTCACCTCCAGCACTCGGCCATGGTCTGTTAACTGACTGTTCTAGTCACCTCCAGCACTCGGCCATGGTCTGTTAACTGACTGGTTCTAGTCACCTCCAGCACTCGGCCATGGTCTGTTAACTGACTGTTCTAATCACCTCCAGCACTCGGCCATGGTCTGTTAACTGACTGTTCTAATCACCTCCAGCACTCGGCCATGGTCTGTTAACTGACTGTTCTAATCACCTCCAGCACTCGGCCATGGTCTGTTAACTGACTGTTCTAATCACCTCCAGCACTCGGCCATGGTCTGTTAACTGACTGTTCTAATCACCTCCAGCACTCGGCCATGGTCTGTTAACTGACTGTTCTAGTCACCTCCAGCACTCGGCCATGGTCTGTTAACTGACTGTTCTAGTTACCTCCAGCACTCGGCCATGGTCTGTTAACTGACTGTTCTAGTTACCTCCAGCACTCGGCCATGGTCTGTTAACTGACTGTTCTAGTTACCTCCAGCACTCGGCCATGGTCTGTTAACTGACTGTTCTAGTTACCTCCAGCACTCGGCCATGGTCTGTTAATTGACTGTTCTAATCACCTCCAGCACTCGGCCATGGTCTGTTAACTGACTGTTCTAGTCACCTCCAGCACTCGGCCATGGTCTGTTAACTGACTGTTCTAGTTACCTCCAGCACTCGGCCATGGTCTGTTAACTGACTGTTCTAGTCACCTCCAGCACTCGGCCATGGTCTGTTAACTGACTGTTCTAGTCACCTCCAGCACTCGGCCATGGTCTGTTAACTGACTGTTCTAGTCACCTCCAGCACTCGGCCATGGTCTGTTAACTGACTGTTCTAGTCACCTCCAGCACTCGGCCATGGTCTGTTAACTGACTGTTCTAGTCACCTCCAGCACTCGGCCATGGTCTGCTAACTGACTGTTCTAGTCACCACCAGCACTCGGCCATGGTCTGTTAACTGACTGTTCTAGTCACCTCCAACACTCGGCCATGGTCTGTTAACTGACTGTTTTAGTCACCTCCAACACTCGGTCATGGTCTGCTAACTGACTGGTCTAGTCACCTCCTGCTCTCGGCCATGGTCTGTTAAACTGACTGTTTTTGTCACCCCAGCACTCGGCCATGGTCTGTTAACTGACTGTTCTAGTCACCTCCAGCCTCGGCCATGGGCTGGTTTAAATGACTTTTTCTAGTCCCCCAGCACTCGGCCATGGTCTGTTAAACTGACTGTTCTTGTCACCTCCAACACTCGGCCATTGGGCTGTTAACTGACTGGTTTTTGTCACCTCCAACACTCGGTCATGGTCTGCTAACTGACCGGTTTTAGTCACCTCCCCTCGGCCATGGTCTGTTAACTGACTGTTTTAGTCACCTCCAACACTCGGCCAGGTCTGTTTAAATGACTGGTTTTAGTCACCTCCGCCTCGGCCATGGTCTGTTAAACTGACTGTTTTTGTCACCTTCCCGCACTCGGCCATGGTCTGTTAACTGACTGTTCTAGTCACCTCCGGGACTCGGCCATGGGCTGTTAACTGACTTTTTCTAGTCCCTCCAGCACTCGGCCATGGTCTGTTAATTGACTGTTCTTGTCACCTCCAGCACTCGGCCATTGTCTGTTAACTGACTGGTCTAGTCACCTCCAACACTCGGTCATGGTCTGCTAACTGACCGTTCTAGTCACCTCCAACACTCGGCCATGGTCTGTTAACTGACTGTTCTAGTCACCTCCAGACTCGGCCATGGTCTGTTAACTGACTGTTCTAGTCACCTCCAAGCACTCGGCCATGGTCTGTTAACTGACTGAGTGTTCTAGTCACCTCCAGCACTCGGCCATGGTCTGTTAACTGACTGTTCTAGTCACCTCCAGGACTCGGCCATGGTCTGTTAACTGACTGAGTGTTCTAGTCACCTCCAACACTCGGCCATGGTCTGTTAACTGACTGTTCTAGTCACCTCCAGCACTCGGCCATGGTCTGTTAACTGACTGTTCTAGTCACCTCCAACACTCGGCCATGGTCTGTTAACTGACTGTTCTAGTCACCTCCAACACTCGGCCATGGTCTGTTAACTGACTGTTCTAGTCACCTCCAACACTCGGCCATGGTCTGTTAACTGACCGTTCTAGTCACCTCCAACACTCGGCCATGGTCTGCTAACTGACTGGTCTAGTCACATCCAGCACTTGGCCATGGTCTGCTAACTGACCGTTCTAGTCACCTCCAACACTCGGCCATGGTCTGCTAACTGACCGTTCTAGTCACCTCCAACACTCGGCCATGGTCTGCTAACTGACTGGTCTAGTCACATCCAGCACTTGGCCATGGTCTGTTAACTGACCGTTCTAGTCACCTCCAACACTCGGCCATGGTCTGTTAACTGACTGTTCTAGTCACCTCCAACACTCGGCCATGGTCAGTTAACTGACTGTTCTAGTTACCTCCAGCACTCGGCCATGGTCTGTTAACTGACTGTTCTAGTCACCTCCAGCACTCGGCCATGGTCTGTTAACTGACTGTTCTAGTTACCTCCAGCACTCGGCCATGGTCTGTTAACTGACTGTTCTAGTCACCCCAGCACTCGGCCATGGTCTGTTAACTGACTGTTCTAGTCACCTCCAGCACTCGGCCATGGTCTGTTAACTGACTGTTCTAGTCACCTCCAGCACTCGGCCATGGTCTGTTAACTGACTGTTCTAGTCACCTCCAGCACTCGGCCATGGTCTGTTAACTGACTGTTTTAGTCACCTCCAACACTCGGTCATGGTCTGCTAACTGACTGGTCTAGTCACCTCCTGCTCTCGGCCATGGTCTGTTAACTGACTGTTTTAGTCACCTCCAGCACTCGGCCATGGTCTGCTAACTGACTGTTCTAGTCACCTCCAGCACTCGGCCATGGTCTGTTAAACTGACTGTTCTAGTCACCTCCAGCACTCGGCCATGGTCTGTTAACTGACTGTTCTAGTCACCTCCAGCACTCGGCCATGGTCTGTTAACTGACTGTTCTAGTCACCTCCAACACTCGGCCATGGTCTGTTAACTGACTGTTCGTCACCTCCAACACTCGGCCCTGGTCTGTTTAAATGACTGGTCTAGTCACCTCCTGCTCTCGGCCATGGTCTGTTAACTGACTGTTTTAGTCACCTCCAACACTCGGTCATGGTCTGCTAACTGACTGGTCTAGTCACCTCCTGCTCTCGGCCATGGTCTGTTAACTGACTGACTGTTTTTGTCACCTCCAGCACTCGGCCATGGTCTGTTAACTGACTGTTCTAGTCACCTCCAGCACTCGGCCATAGTCTGTTAACTGACTGAGTGTTCTAGTCTCCTCCAGCACTCGGCCATGGTCTGTTAACTGACTGACTGTTCTTGTCACCTCCAGCACTCGGCCATTGTCTGTTAACTGACTGGTCTAGTCACCTCCAACACTCGGTCATGGTCTGCTAACTGACCGTTCTAGTCACCTCCAACACTCGGCCATGGTCTGTTAACTGACTGTTCTAGTCACCTCCAGGACTCGGCCATGGTCTGTTAACTGACTGAGTGTTCTAGTCACCTCCAACACTCGGCCATGGTCTGTTAACTGACTTGTTCTAGTCACCTCCAACACTCGGCCATGGTCTGTTAACTGACTGTTCTAGCACCTCCAAACTCGGCCATGGTTGTTTAAATGACTGTTCTAGTCACCTCCAACACTCGGCCATGGTCTGTTAACTGACCGTTCTAGTCACCTCCAAACTCGGCCATGGTCTGTTTAAATGACTGGGGTTTTAGTCACCTCCAGCACTCGGCCATGGTCTGTTTAAATGACTGCGTTCTTGTCACCTCCAGCACTCGGCCATGGTCTGTTAACTGACCGTTCTAGTCACCTCCAACACTCGGCCATGGTCTGTTAACTGACTGTTCTAGTCACCTCCAACACTCGGCCATGGTCTGTTAACTGACTGTTCTAGTCACCTCCAACACTCGGCCATGGTCTGTTAACTGACTGTTCTAGTCACCTCCAACACTCGGCCATGGTCTGTTAACTGACCGTTCTAGTCACCTCCAACACTCGGCCATGGTCTGCTAACTGACTGGTCTAGTCACATCCAGCACTTGGCCATGGTCTGTTTAAATGACCGTTCTAGTCACCTCCAACACTCGGCCATGGTCTGTTTAAATGACCGGGGTTTTAGTCACCTCCAACACTCGGCCATGGTCTGCTAACTGACTGGTCTAGTCACATCCAGCACTTGGCCATGGTCTGTTAACTGACCGTTCTAGTCACCTCCAACACTCGGCCATGGTCTGTTAACTGACTGTTCTAGTCACCTCCAACACTCGGCCATGGTCTGTTAACTGACTGTTCTAGTCACCTCCAACACTCGGGCCATGGTCTGTTAACTGACTGTTCTAGTCACCTCCAGGACTCGGCCATGGTCTGTTAACTGACTGAGTGTTCTAGTCACCTCCAGCACTCGGCCATGGTCTGTTAACTGACTGTTCTAGTCACCTCCAGCACTCGGCCATGGTCTGTTAACTGACTGTTCTAGTCACCTCCAGCACTCGGCCATGGTCTGTTAACTGACTGTTCTAGTCACCTCCAACACTCGGCCATGGTCTGTTAACTGACTGTTCTAGTCACCTCCAACACTCGGCCATGGTCTGTTAACTGACCGTTCTAGTCACCTCCAACACTCGGCCATGGTCTGTTAACTGACTGGGTTCTAGTCACCTCCAACCTCGGCCATGGTCTGTTTAAATGACTGGTCAAGTCACATCCAGCACTTGGCCATGGTCTGTTAATTGACCGTTCTAGTCACCTCCAACACTCGGCCATGGTCTGTTAACTGACTGTTCTAGTCCCTCCAACACTCGGCCATGGTCTGTTAACTGACTGTTCTAGTCACCTCCAACACTCGGCCATGGTCTGTTAACTGACTGTTCTAGTCACCTCCAGCACTCGGCCATGGTCTGTTAACTGACCGTTCTAGTCACCTCCAACACTCGGCCATGGTCTGCTAACTGACCGTTCTAGTCACCTCCAACACTCGGCCATGGTCTGTTAACTGACTGTTCTAGTCACCTCCAACACTCGGCCATGGTCTGCTAACTGACTGGTCTAGTCACATCCAGCACTTGGCCATGGTCTGTTAACTGACCGTTCTAGTCACCTCCAACACTCGGCCATGGTCTGTTTAAATGACTGGTCTAGTCACCTCCAACTCTCGGCCATGGTCTGCTAACTGACTGGTCAAGTCACATCCAGCACTTGGCCATGGTCTGTTAATTGACCGTTGTAGTCACCTCCAACACCCGGCCATGGTCTGTTAACTGACCGTTCTAGTCACCTCCAACACTCGGCCATGGTCTGTTAACTGACTGGTTCTAGTCACCGCCAACACTCGGCCATGGTCTGTTAACTGACCGTTCTAGTCACCTCCAACACTCGGCCATGGTCTACTAACTGACCGTTCTAGTCACCTCCAACACTCGGCCATGGTCTATTAACTGACCGTTCTAGTCACCTGCAAAACTCCGGGCCCTGGTCTGTTAACTGACCGTTCTAGTCACCTCCACACTCGGCCATGGTCTTTAACTGACCGTTCTAGTCACCTCCCCACTCGGCCATGGTCTATTAACTGACCGTTCTAGTCACCTCCAACACTCGGCCATGGTCTACTAACTGACCGTTCTAGTCACCTCCAACACTCGGCCATGGTCTGCTAACTGACTGGTCTAGTCACCTCCAACACTCGGCCATGGTCTGCTAACTGACTGGTCTAGTCACCTCCAACACGCGGCCATGGTCTGCTAACTGGCTATACCAAATCGGCCCTGGTTTTTAAAGCTTTCCCCTTTCCCCCGGCACCGGCCCGGGCGAATTTACGTTTGTCCCTCCCGCACCCGGGGTTGTTATTTCTACACCCGCCTCCCCCATGGTCAAATGACGTTCTAGTAATTGCGCTCTCCGGCCCGAAAAGCGGTTTCTGTCAAATGCGAAGGATTTTGAATTAGGTTTCGGCCATCACATGCTTAGAAATAGAGTTGTCTTCATAATTGGCCAGGCAAGCACGCGTGCAGGCAAACACTTCCGGTTGAAATATTCCCACGTTCGTGGTTACATCGTCCATCACTTGTCAACGTCTGTTGCTAGTCTAGAACGTCTCCGAGGAAAGGCCCCAACAGTGTAGTATTTTTTAAATAAGCAATGCTACTCGATTTTAGTTACACGATGTCTCTAACGTAATATGCGCTGTCCACGTAAATAATAAAAATGTTATCATCCAATTAACGGGGTGCAATAACGAACATGTTTCACCAACACCGTCCAGACGTAGCTAAACCGCTTCAGTTGGCGGGGAGCATGGTTGTCAGAGAACTGGCCACGCTCGAATTCGAGCATAACACTTAAAGACACAGATAAAAGCCCTAGTTCCAATGTTATTATAGTGATTCTAGATGCTTTCGAAATGGGACACTTGACCATGTTATAGTTTTCAGGGTACAGCTGTTAGTGTCACCATAGTGCCATTGTCCGTCAACTAACGGTACATCTGTCAGTGTCACCATAGTGCCATTGGCCGTCACCAAACGGTACATCTGTCAGTGTCACCGTAGTGCTATTGGCAGTCCCCTAACGGTACATTGGTTAGTGTCACCATAGTGCCATTGACCGACGCCTAACGGTACATCTGTCAGTGTCACCACAGTGGCATTGGCCGTCACATAACGTTACACCTATCAGTGTCACCGCAGTGGCATTGGCCGTCACCTAACGCTGGTCATGATGGTCGATATTTTCCTATCTGTACAGTGCATACGGACCAGAGTTAAGATCATTGTTGCTATTATATGTCATTGACTTATGCGTTGTCACAACACAGTCACGTACCGACACATGGACCTTAACAGCAGAACTACAACGCAGTATATGACGTATGGAGACGATATATTACTAACACATCTTGCACACATACACACACACACACACACACACACACACACACACACACACACACACACACACACACACACACACACACACTCACACACACACACACACACACACACACCACACACACACACACACACACACACACACACACACACACACACACTCACACACACACACACACACACACACACACACACTCACACACACACACACACACACACACACACACACACCACACACACACACACACACACACACACACACACACACACACACACACACACACACACACACACACACACACACACACACACACACACTCACACACACACACACACACACACACACCACACACACACACACACACACACACACACACACACCACACACACACACACACACACACACACACACACACACACACACACACACACACACACACACACACACATACATAGACGATGCCACCAAGGAGGAAATAAGAACACTGATCACGCGTCACATCGGTCAACATGAATACATCAGGTCAACATTGAGACGACGTAAACTGAGATGGTATGTATATCACGCAATATAATGGCCCGGCAAAAAACATCCTCTAAGGCAGAGTGGGAGGGAAGAGATGAAGAGGCAGACATAAAAATGATCTGGCAAAATAACATCAAAGAATGGACCGACCTCAACCCCTGCTTTCTACGAGTCACACCTGGCGGCAAACGACCGGCGGAGGTGGAACAGATTGTTAGATTGTCATCAAACGTCCCTATCGACCACACGCGGATACGGAATATGTACAAGTACAGACACCTATCAATCTCGATCACAATTGGCGACATTTCAAAGTACCAATTGAGGGTGAGTGGTAAGATATTTAATAGGAATATAAGTAGGTTGACAACAGTGCAGAGACTACAGCGACAAGACATTCTCGTATATTCCTTGTTATCCACTCAAAAAGAGTTATTTGGCCGGTTTTCGAAAACCCCTGGCGCTTCGCACATTCAAGCACCGCGAATGAAGTACTAATTAAGCAACCTCCAGCTGGTAGCGAAACGGTGATCTCTGACAGGTTTGGGTCTGAATCGGGACATTTCATGAAGTAGGTCAATAAACAACGCTGTGGTCACGAATACAGTTTTGCGGTTTGGAGAGGAACAAAGAAGGCGAGCGATTCACTCGCGATACGTTACACTCGCGGAAATACGGCGATCGTAGTAAACATTATTCTAACTGTGCGTCCGTCCATTCAGTGCTTTCAGTGCCGACACGCAGGCGTCCGGTACTTACTCCGCGTGTGTCGTGTTGATGACAGCCATCAGACGTGTAATAATGTTGACTTGACAGGTGACAGTCACGCAAGGTTACTTGATAAGACGTCGTCAGTGCGATAACCTCCGCACGTCAAGTCAGTAGCCGTGGTCTAAGAGACCGGTGATTATCGTGTCACGTTGCCCTACCGTCACTTCCGTCCACTCACATCCATACATGTGTCGCACTAGTCAAGGTGTCGCATTGGTCAATGTGTCGCCCTGGTCAATGTGTCAAGTCGTTGTAATTACAGCCGTGCAAGAGAATAAAAATATTCAGTATATCATATTCCTTGCTTACACTACAATGCTACCGACCGACCGACCGACCGACCGACCGACCGACCGACCGACCGACCGACCGACCGACCGACCGACCGACCGACCGACCGACCGACCGACCGACCGACCGACCGACCGACCGACCGACCGACCGACCGACCGACCGACCGACCGACCGACCGACCGACCGACCGACCGACCGACCGACCGACCGACCGACCGACCAACGACCGACCGACCGACCGACCGACCGACCGACCGACCGACCGACCGACCGACCGACCGACCGACCGACCGACCGACCGACCGACCGACCGACCGAGACCGACCGACCGACCGACCGACCGACCGACCGACCGACCGACCGACCGACCGACCGACCGACCGACCGACCGACCGACCGACCGACCGACCGACCGACCGACCGACCGACCGACCGACCGACCGACCGACCGACGCGACCGACCGACCGACCGACCGACCGACCGACCGACCGACCGACCGACCGACCGACCGACCGACCGACCGACCGACCGACCGACCGACCGACGACCGACCGACCGACCGACCGACCGACCGACCGACCGACCGACCGACCGACCGACCGAACGACCGACCGACCGACCGACCGACCGACCGACCGACCGACCGACCGACCGACCGACACCGACCGACCGACCGACCGACCGACCGACCGACCGACCGACCGACCGACCGACCGACCGACCGACCGACCGACCGACCGACCGACCGACCGACCGACCGTCAGACATGGGGTCAATTACATACAAATGCTCTTGAGGGAATCAAATACAAATATAATTACAAATACTTCTAAATGCAAAGGTCTTCAAATTCAAATATATTGGAAAGCGTTTCAAATACCTTTTCAAATACTTTTCATTATTACTATGATACAGGTTAAATAAAATATACTCATATATCAATATATCTAATTTATGATGGTTTCTAGTTTATAGCCATAAGTAATGCATTGCTCATACAAGCACAGACAGACCAGTGCTAGAGAGTCTTGTTATTGCTAACTTCATCACAGCGACAACCGACTCAGAAACCTCTATACAAATGTAAAGCCCATAAGCCATTGGTTGTTCAGTGAAGCGCGGAGGTTCCTAATAAAATGCCTAGGTTGCCGTAAGAAGAGGAAGTGCCACTGACTGCTGTGATCTCGTGAGGACGTGTGACAGAGCAACTTGAAAGGGTGACACAGTGAGGTGACCAGTATAGTCAGGTGCTAGCCTGGAGGCAGCCTCACTAAAGAACAAATGGGATATTGACCTATGGTCACTGCCAGGTGCTAATCCACCCTACGGCTCTGAGCAAAGAAACACTGTGCTCATAGCCAGGGCCATGGGGGACACCTGCTATCAAGCAACTCCTTCAATAATTAGCAATGTTGGGCGAAAGACACATTAAAGTTGCAATCAATGGGTATTTTGAAAGTTTGAAAGAATTGTTTTGGTGAAAAGTGAATTGCAGTAAAGGCAATCAGTTTGGCAGGCATTACATGTGATCGTGAAACAGACATATTGATACTGACAATGTATTTGAAAATGTATTTGAAAGTATTTGAAAATATCAAATACTTTATGAAAGTATTTGAAAACACATACAAATATTTCTAATTCCTAAATGTCAAATACAAATACAATTGCAAATACTTTTAAACAATATATAAATACTTTTAAATACAATGTATTCGTGGCTAGTCACAGGCATGTTTGGGTTCAAATGGTGGTTGTCAGCCGGAGATCAACACAGGTCTCCTCGATCTGTGCTAGAAATTGACCCGATTTCTGGAATCCCGGGCAACTACTTCCTGTCAACAGAGAACAATAACCTGATAACGTGTTTCATTTTCGAAGCGTCTAGAATCAATATCAACATTTAAACTAGGACTATTATCTGTTTATGTACAAACAGTTTGGAATACACTTCCTGTTATCAGTTGAAAATATTATACAATTCCGCCGTCAGTTAAAATAGAAACATAAATGTTGTATTCACCGTAGCTCCGTGGTCTAGCCAACCACATCTTGATAACTTGAATACCTTCACCTGTTGTGACATTGACCAGCCCGCGTGTTTTGATGCGTTACTAAGGTTGGCTTCTAAGGATTTAGATGCAATAAAAGTAACCTTGTCATCGTTAACAATAATAATTGTTATTACAAGTGTTATCATCATTATTATTTTACCTTTGCTAATAACCCAACCCGAGGAAATGGACGACGTGCAACTGATTTGGCCTACATCCACGCAACGCGTGGGATAAACGCCAGGTGTCGTGCAGTACCACAACAGCTCATCACTCGTCATTGCCCTGTTGTCCTGATATTAATTAAGGTGTTGGTCCGAGGTTATGACGCTGTGGTCTTCTCAATGATGACATATACGTGAGCGTTGTAGTGTCCACAAGAATATAAATGACCAGTAGGGGTAATCAGTAATGCTTATTAATACTCGGACATCGTAAAATAATAATAAACGTTAATTACACGAGTACTCTATTTATCATTGCGATGTTAGTAATAATATTAATCAGAATTGAAATGAAAACTAGTTCATTCGCTGGTACAAATATAGACGAAATGACGCACACATAGTTAATTTAACAATACAAACAATGCCACATTATCTTCCAAATATGGCGGCTTCCGCTGTACTTCATCATATAATGCGAACACATATGACTGTACTAACGTAGACTTTCTCTCGTTAACCTTACGCGTCCCACATAATTGAATGACATTGACAAATCAAATTTAACTAACCTAATGTGTTCCTAGTTTAGAAGACTTATTTATAGTGCTTTTACAAAGTAATGTGCACTGAGGTTTTGTTAATTGTTACAGCTACACATGATGAAGCGTTGGATATACAATGTTAAACCCATATGATATAGTCTTTATTTAGAAAGGTTTTATGTTGGCACAGTTCTATAATATCTAGCAGTGTACTAGGACACATGAGCAAAAATATATCGACCCTTTTGGTTTGTAATATCCATATTTCTCTCTGTCTCTGGCTGCGCATTTTGCTTCATTCCACGTTATTTCATCTTTCGCAAATTAAAAACCAAACATAAACGAAAAGCAAATGAAATTCGTTTTCTAGTTTACAAATTTACGAACATAAAAGGAAAATGTAGTGTACAGACGGACCGGCCACAGAAACAAAGTGGGCTGGAAAAGACATTTGTTAAAATGAGTTATTGATGGACTGATAAAAAATTCGCGTAGGATGCAGGATCTATAATGACAAAACATATATCGGAGGATTAATCAAAGCGGCGGTTTGCTACCGCTCCGAGGAATGTGGCCGAATGACGCATACACGGATGGAGAAGAAGAGGCATTAACCGCGACTGTAGAAATTCAATAACCGATTAAAGAACTACAATTATTATTCGCAAAATAGATCGAAGAGAAACGAGGCCATAGACTAGATATTGGAGGTGCCGTTTCCTAGATGTCGGTCGTCAGGCGACTGCGAGACACAAGTTTAAAACAATCAAATCAGCAGCGAACAATGCACTTTTTGTTTCAACATATAACGAGGGACGACAACGACGAAGACGACAAAGACAAGGACAAGGACAAGGACAAGGACAAGGACAAGGACAAGGACAAGGACAAGGACAAGGACAAGGACAAGGACAAGGACAAGGACAAGGACAAGGACAAGGACAAGGACAAGGACAAGGACAAGGACAAGGACAAGGACAAGGACAAGGACAAGGACAAGGACACGGACACGGACACGGACACGGACACGGACACGGACACGGACACGGACACGGACACGGACACGGACACGGACACATACACATACACATACACATACACATACACATACACATACACATACACATACACATACACATACACATACACATACACATACACAGACACAAAGACACAAAGACACAAAGACACAAAGACACACAGGCGAAGATGAACACGAAGACGAAGACGACGACGACGACGACGGCGACGGCGACGGCGACGGCGACGGCGACGGCGACGGCGACGGCGACGGCGACGGCGACGGCGACGGCGACGGCGACGGCGACAGGCGACGGCGACGGCGACGGCGACGGCGACGGCGACGGCGACGGCGACGGCGACGGCGACGGCGACGGCGACGGCGACGGCGACGGCGACGGCGACGGCGACGGCGACGGCGACGGCGACGGCGACGGCGACGGCGACGGCGACGGCGACGGCGACGGCGACGGCGAAGATGACAAAGACGATTGTGTGTGTGTGTTTGTGTGTGTTTGTGCGTGTTTGTGTGTGTTTGTGCGTGTTTGTGCGTGTTTGTGCGTGTTCGTGCGTGTTTGTGCGTGTTTGTGTGTGTTTGTGTGTGTTTGCGTGTGTTTGCGTGTGTTTGCGTGTGTTTGTGCGTGTGATTGCATGTGATTGCGTGTGTGCATTGTGCGTTTGTGCGTTTGTGCGTTTGTGCGTTTGTGCGTTTGTGCGTTTGTGCGTTTGTGCGTTTGTGCGTTTGTGCGTTTGTGCGTTTGTGCGTTTGTGCGTTTGTGCGTTTGTGCGTTTGTGCGTTTGTGCGTTTGTGCGTTTGTGCGTTTGTGCGTGTGAGCGTTTGTGGGTTTGTGCGTATATGTGTACGTGTGCTGTTCAGGTGTGTGTGTTTGTGTGTGTATGTGTGTGTTTGTGTGTGTGTGCATGCGTGTGTGTATATGTGTGACAATCAGCGTGTCTTTTCAGAAACTGGTTTAGGGGATATTATTATTATTATTATTATTATATTTATGGGATATTATTTCATGCACTGAAGGTCGAAGTTACACTGGGTGCACCAACGTGCACGCACAATAAACGCACCTGTAACTGAATATGTGAGTCAACCATTCACCTAGCGCATTGTGCGCTTATATGTGACCCATTAGCACAAGGCCTGTGCCTTCTCAAATGTTTGATCTAGATATTAAAAAAATATTGCAAGCGCCATTTTCTTTGCTCTAGCGCCTTTATTATTCAATTCTCACAATTGCATGTTGCATGCATATTGTAGATAATAAAAGTACCTACGCAGTGATGTCAGAAATGTTGTTGTGACTTTATAATATGTTGACTATTTCTTGTTTGACACTAAGACATTTTGAAATATTGTGTAAATGACATATTTTGTTGCGGTGTAACTGTTTTATGCATGGGTTTTGCTGCTACGGTTTATTTAAAAGAACATTAAATTATCTATACACTGGTGTATAATTTGTTATCATATGTTACACATTTTAGGTGTATACGTCGCCAACTTCCTGGCTGGAGAACATTTTTAAATATCCAAAAACAAAAACTATTGCTGTTTATTTTTCGAAAACGCGGTAAATATGTTTGAGAACGGAAGTTTCCAAAATAGCCACAATTTAATGTTATATGTCTAGATAGGTGTCGCATTTATTGCATCGCTTAATTACTAGATGCAACCACGTAAACCGAATTAAAACGCTGTGCTGTATTCGCTGACCGGCTATGGCCGACCTGAGGAGATTCGGGATGACCGTCAATACCCGACTTGAGTGCTAATCGGTTAAAGTCAGTGTTTGAGCACTATTGACACATGAACAGTCGACGCAGTTCACCGCGTACTGACGAAGTCATTGTCTATTCGACATGTAGTTCGTCTTGACCATTTGGTATTCACGTATTATAATAGTAACATCCTACAAACACGGTCAAGCAAGCTTATTGTTCGACAGATGACATTGTGCGCTACACAATTCGGTCACCGGACACAAACTTAAATGTGTCTATTGTCAAAGAAAATTGTGGCAAGTTTGAACTAAACCAATGGTCGTTGTGTGGGCGACATTTGAAAGGCTCCTGTCAAAGAGTTCTTCTGCTAGGTGACGTGGCTGTTCCAAGTGTCGGCGATCATTGCCCTTCAAATTGCACGATCGTTCGTTGTTCTTAGTAGTTCTGTTGCGATCAATCCATACCATACCATATTGCCAAACAATCTGTTATTTCTACTCACTGACGTCCTCTTGATATTTTTCGTTCAATCTTTCCAATTGTTACTATATTTTCTAACTTGTTTTCATTCTTATTGTGTACCCTTACAGATTGTGCATGATGTTTGATCATCATCGTTTTTGCAGTTGCCTAGCCGAAGGATATCTTTGTTGCTTTTCTTTTCTGTCCACGAAGATCTAAACAAATCTCAAAGTCTACGTAGGAAACACTGAAAGTCTGTGTAAGGTTTTCAAGCAAACCATACAGCTAAGATGTTACACCGTGACATTAAGCTGGACGTGAGAGTGGACATCACCAGGGTATGAAAACGAGTAACCTGTGCTGAATGGCAGGATGGGAACCATGTATCATGTATTGAAAAAAAAACCCAATGTATCCATATTATCCAAACCATATTGTTGGATCTCGAAATTCCGTGAATTTCAACAGTGCACGCATGCAAACTCTCAATAGCGCAGACAATTTCCGCAGCCGATATGCTCCAAGTTCCATTGCACTCCTAAATACCGCAGTTCAAACGAGACACACCGACACCCCGCCTCTTTCTCCACTCACGATAACCAGTGCCATAGCGGCTTGTTTCGATTCGCTATAGCATCTCTAAGACCGATAGCAAGAATCTCAAGTCCAGACCCTGTACGTCACCAATCCCCAGTGAAAGGCATTGTGTAGGACACTTGCAGCCCTGAGGATAAAGTTCGTCACCAATTTTACTGGACAATCACCGGGTCTTGCCCAGCTGCCAAAGTTGGACACATTACCGCTACAGAACACGACATAGTTACGCTGAAGTTGTTCTTCATATAGGGAATGGAGTGAAGATACATATCCAGTTGTCTGTCTTAAGCGATAGACTGTCCAATATAATTATGTCCTATTCTTATTCGCATGATGTCTAATTCGATATCACCTCAAATCTTTAAAGAAATACCGTTGCCTGTCTAACCACAATCATGTGCATTGAAACAATCATGATGATTATGGTGTTTAATTGAATTCTCACCGAGGTTGCTAATCTGCCAAAGGGGTAATTTCAGCGGCCAAAACAATGCTATAGTAGTATTTGGATGACAACGAATCGGCGTTGGCGGTAACATTCTGCTTGAATACCCAGACCATGTGAATTAGCGATTGTTTGGATGACAAAGAACCAGTGACGTATTAATATTTAAGACGTATGCAGTGACGTAATAATACAAGACAGTCAAACAGTCGTATTACGTGGGATGACAGTGACACGGTGACGTAGTGTTCAATTGCATGACACGTAAACAGACGCGTTACGTTCAAATTGGATATCACAAAACAGCGTAATAAACACGGAAATAGCCACGCAGTAACGCCTTGATATATTGGCAACAAAACCATACTGTTTTGCTGGCTGTTGACCTCAGTTTTGTTTTTATCAGAATAAGAATCAGAGAGTTGGCGAAACATCATGATTATATCAACGCGTTGCCTTCCCTCGTGGCATTTGGTCGTGTCTGATGGGAAATCTAGCCCGTCGACATCGATTGAACAAAACGAACAACGCCGCGGTTTTTCTCCGTCAGCGCGCGTTGCAACGGAACGATCGATGAGTGGACGTTAACCCGGAAAAAAACCAGCGCGCAGAATCAGCCGACTTAATAACGTTTTGCCGGCGGTCTACATTTGGGTGTTGGCCGAGAAACGCGCTGTGAATCAAGCTTGATCATGAACTTTGTCATGTTCGGGAATGTTCGTCATCATTGTCGAGTTGGTAGGCCGGGGTCGTCGTCCTAGCTGCGGCCGGGCCCAGATTCTGCACGAATCTGCCGAATCTGGGACCGCCGTGACGGTAGCGAGCTATGATTCTCTTGTTGTTACTAATAAAGTTAGTAATATATAAAGTATTCCAATATGATTATTATTACGCATTATATTTTTCAATGCATGCGTGGTATGCGTTTTGAGGATATTCGGCCCAGGGGTGACTTATGTCGTCAATGTCACGTCAAACAGCTGCCACTGCGCATGCGCGCGCATGCAAGATATGCATTTTTCCGAATCAGCGGGACCGGAGCGTGGCCGGGCCGCTTCCACGTGGGTCAGCTGTTCGTTACGGCCCGGAGATCTGTCACGTCTACGTCAAAATATTTGTATATCTGCTTAGTCTATGTTTAGTTCTGTTTCCGCCTGTTAGTCTTGCCAAGAGTCCGTACGAGGAATACTGACATTGTCTCTTCTGTGTCTCGATAGCAGATCTCTGTAGGCGCCTGATATGTATCTTATTCTTCAATTTGTCTGCATCCTCTTAACATTATTTATTTGCCATTATGTTCTTCCAGCGGACAATAGACACATTCTGTTTTACCATCCGTCAAGTATTCTTTACATTTTTGGCGAGGGTCCATATATCAGCTCCATAAGGCAATACAGCAATTATCGGCGACAATTATCGGCGACAATTATCGGCGACAATTATCGGCGACAATTACCGATGGAGTGAAGTGTGAACATTTGAGCGAGTTTTGTCTCCAATATTTCGTTTAGCATGATAAATACTGGCCAGGACAGGACAATGCGCTGCTAGACTGATTTGCTTGCACGGCGAATCTAGGGAAGTACACATTGGAAGTCTGATTCTTACTCAAATGCTTCAAAACAAGCCTTCCTTGTTATTTTATACTAATATTTTATGCTTATGACGATGACCTTGGGCTGAGTGAGATTGGTGTGCTCTCCAACGGTGTGTTCGTTGTTTTTGACATTTTCCTGTCGTCTGTGCAGACTCATTGGTATTACTCGTCAGGACTATACCATCTGCACATGCAATATCTATGATTTCTTCATTTAGAAACCGCCCACTTCTCAGTTCTCTGATGACCAAACCAAGACTAGAACCTTTTGTCGATTGTTCGGGAACGTTGAACTGGCAATCAAATACAAAGATAGTCTCCGGTCGTTGGTGGTCATACATAAGCCGTGTGACTTATGACGCCATAAGCAGGCGTTTCTTGATAGCGGCTGTCATAAAAAATCGTCGCGAGTTTGGCCGGAAATAGAACATCCTACCGGATGTCATTTGTTGTGGGTGACGTCGTGCTGCAATGAAGTGATATGTAGGTGGCGTCACCAAGCGGCGTCTTGAAAATCGGAATCCGGATATCGAAATGGAAATACGCGAAATGTGAATAGATTAACAAATAACAAATAAAAAACGATTTAGCTTCATATATTTGTGTCAAGTAGATATTTTGTTGCAGTAACTTGATCGCTGATTTTGTTTTATTATTTTCAATTACGGATGTATCCATTAAAAGGCTGCCAATATAATGTAATTAGTAATAATATTTATCAAGTGCAATATACACTATGCAAAAGCGGTGTACAATAGCAATCAAGCTACTCAATGTGTACAAATAACGTTCCGCTAAAAGTAGAACACGTTAGTTAGTCATAATAAAACTAATATATGTTTTGTTTTCTAGAAAATAATAAAATATAATATCATTGGCATATGTTTGTACCTACTCCATATCCTTACATCACTACAGTCTTTTCAACTGCAGTTACAT
>JAODUO010000939.1:60000-77500 GCA_025642075.2 Ridgeia piscesae
ACTGTGTGTGTGTGTGTGTGTGTGTGTGTGTGTGTGTGTGTGTGTGTGTGTGTGTGTGTGTGTGTGTGTGTGTGTGTGTGTGTGTGTGTGTGTGTGTGTGTGTGTGTGTGTGTGTGTGTGTGTGTGTGTGTGTGTGTGTGTGTGTGTGTGTGTGTGTGTGTGTGTCTGTGTGTGTGTGCGTGCGTGCGTGCGTGCGTGCGTGCGTGCGTGCGTGCGTGTGTGGGTCGGGTCGGGTCGGGTCGGGTCGGGTCGGTTCGGGTCGGGTCGGGTCGGGTCGGGTCGGGTCGGGTCTGATATGATATGATATGATATGATATGATATGATATGATATGATATGATATGATATGATATGATATGATATGATATGATATGATATGATATGATATGATATGATATGATATGATATGATATGATATGATATGATATGATATGATATGATATGATATGATATATGATCCGCTCCGTCCGCTCCGCTCCGCTCCGCTCCGCTCCGCTCCGCTCCGATCCGATCCGATCCGCTCCGCTCCGATCCGATCCGATCCGATATGATCCGATCGCATTAAATATGTGGCACATCCCAGTTACACGCCTCTTCTCTACAGCGGTGAACATAGCTACATATTGTGTTTGTGCCACAAAATTATATTCACGTAGAGTATGTAGTGCAGTTATCGGCACGAAAGATATTCGCGACCTCCGGAGGCTATGGGCGTTTGACGTCACAACCCGGGCCAGTTGGTGAAACCACAACGGCCACAACCCTCTGGGGAACGACGCAATATAGATGAAAGTGCAGCGTTTAGGTGGAGCTAGATCAAACACCTTCTGCAACATGCTGTTGGAACGCGCACTCGTAATTACGCGTGCACAGGATACAATTGATCTAGTATAGAGATTATAAGGGAGTGCAGCAACGTTTCGCCGTACAAGTAGGAACTGTTGGAGGTAACATGCTGTTACAAGTAGGAACTGTTGAAAGTAACATGCTGTTACAAGTAGGAACTGTTGGAAGTAACATGCTGTTACAAGTAGGAACTGTTGAAAGTAACATGCTGTTACAAGTAGGAACTGTTGAAAGTAACATGATGTTACAAGTAGGAACTGTTGGAAGTAACATGATGTTACAAGTAGGAACTGTTGGAGGTAACATGCTGTTACAAGTAGGAACTGTTGGAGGTAACATGCTGTTACAAGTAGGAACTGTTGGAAGTAACATGCTGTTACAAGTAGGAACTGTTGAAAGTAACATGCTGTTACAAGTATGAACTGTTGGAAGTAACATGCTGTTACAAGTAGGAACTGTTGGAGGTAACATGCTGTTACAAGTAGGAACTGTTGAAAGTAACATGCTGTTACAAGTAGGAACCTTATGGAAGTAACATGCTGTTACAAGTAGGAACTGCTGAAAGTAACATGTTGTTATAAGTAGGAACTGTTGAAATAACATGTTGTTGCAAGTAGGAACTGTTGAAAGTAACATGCTGTTACAAGTAGGAACTGTTGAAAGTAACATGCTGTTACAAGTATGAACTGTTGGAAGTAACATGCTGTTACAAGTAGGAACTGTTGGAGGTAACATGCTGTTACAAGTATGAACTGTTGGAAGTAACATGCTGTTACAAGTAGGAACTGTTGGAGGTAACATGCTGTTACAAGTAGGAACTGTTGAAAGTAACATGCTGTTACAAGTAGGAACTGTTGGAAGTAACATGCTGTTACAAGTAGGAACTGTTGAAAGTAACATGCTGTTACAAGTAGGAACTGTTGGAAGTAACATGCTGTTACAAGTAGGAACTGTTGGAAGTAACATGCTGTTACAAGTAGGAACTGTTGGAGGTAGCATGTTGTTACAAGTAGGAACTGTTGAAATAATATATTGTTACAAGTAGGAAGTGTTGAAATAACATGTTGTAGCAAGTAGGAACTGTTGAAATAACATGTTGTTACAAGTAGGAACTGTTGAAATAACATGTCGTTACAAGTACATACCTGACACTCTATCAGTGTATGCATGACCCCAATTAATCCGCTATTGGCGCAATTGTGTGATATAACTGGAAATTCTTCAGCATGATACACTGCTAAAATGCACTTATTACGCCCGATGTATTACTCAAATTGTTCAGAGGTTAGAAACATTTTGTTTTCAAACCAGAAAGACCAATACACATATTGTTATCTTAATATGTTGAATTATTTATATCCATTTCTGCTTCACGAATAATTATGATAGCGTTTACTAGCACACATTATACATGCAAAATGATTAATCGTTCTTCTAGCAACCAATACGTGATTGGAACACATTATCTGATGCCAGTGTCAATAGCAATGTGAACTTAACCATGCCACTGCGCCACTGCGATACTGCGCTACTACAAAACCACTAGAAAGGCTACTGTAATATAGTCTAGTACAAAAAGCTACTATAAAAAGGCTTCTTTGCCCATGTGCCGGCATTTGTACTAGTAATTTCTGACAGAAACGTTGTTAAGTGTTGTCCAGCAATTGCATATGAATTGGCATACCGTTCTGCATAATTGTATGGGTTAACTTGTGAATGTGACTGCTCTAGCGGTGGGGGTCAAACATTCTATTCGGGCTGTTTATTATACACAGTTGCCTACGCCAACAAGAAAAAATGAATAAACATTCGATGCTAAGCTACAACGGAATACATGAAGCATCATGAATAGTTAGACAAACAAAAACAAATCAGGAAAACAGGAAATGTGCCAATTATTATGTTGTCTAATTCTAACTGCCAGCATATACTATAGTGTTTCAGTGCTGTATAGAGCACTTGTGATGGTCTCATAGTGTGCCATATCTTTGGGAATAAACTCGTTCACGTGTCAAATATCTGAAAATAACCGAATGTGCTATATAGATAATCTAGCGTAACGAAAGTGTTGAAAAGAGAACATGAAACCCAGTTGCTAGGTTTGATGATGGTGATTAGAAACCTATTCGGTGTGCATTAAGGAACCGTCTACAAATTATTCCAATCGAATCTAATTATAACACATAGACGACGGAACCGATATACATCCAATGCATTTTTGTTTCAGCAACACGGCTGTTCATTTGCACAGAATAACATTTGATCGCTATAATAATCACTGTCTCTAAAATGGTCCACAGAACTAATGATTCTGGTCGAATAGTAATTTCCCGCAGGATAGCAACTGTCCAACATTTTGACCGTTGCCTCATGTCGTCCCTGGTGGTCAGTTAGAGCCAGACGGGCATAGGCTTTCGTCGGGCAGCGAGGAACGATGATCGACTTTGTGGAAGCGATAGTGACCGAAGACCCATCAGTGGCCAGTAACACACGACAGAAACAAGCTCGCCTACAGCTTGTCTACCAACAGTAACAGGAATACGGCTACGGGAAGTAACGGCACACAGGAGGAATGGCGAATGATGGCAAACATTCCTGATACATTGTGAAATAAAAATGTATAATATGATTACCAACTACAACAACAGGAGTGTAATAATACTATTAACACGCCCAATTACTGTAGTAGTAGTAGTAGTAGTAGTAGTAGTAGTAGTAGTAGTAGTAGTAGTAGTAGTAGTAGTAGTAGTAGTAGTAGTAGTAGTAGTAGTAGTAGTAGGATTAGTATTGGTGGTAGTAGTAGTAGTAATATTATTATTATTATTATTAATAGTAGTAGTAGTAGTTGTACAACTAGACGAGCTCTAGAAGGAGGTCTCTGGCAGAGGAAAGCTCATGACATACATCTCTGGAAACATCTCGCTTGGCAAGTCTTCGTCCAACCGCAAGACACTACGGTTGCACAATGATGATGATTTCGTATATATATATATATATATATATATATATATATATATATATATATATATATATAATAGACATATATATAGACGATATATACGGACGGACGGACGGACGGACGGACGGACGGACGGACGGACGTCAACGATTCAATCGCAGTTCGACTGAATTGGCGACAACCGCACATTGAGACACATTTTCCAAGGACAGTGTAATCAATCTGCAACACAGGGCTTGCTAGCGTGTTTAGATTGTGTTCGTCTATATCACTTCCTCTGTTTTTGTCTGCCCAAGGTCGTCTGGAATTTTTTCGTGTTCCTAAAGGCTGTCACTTCCCAGGTCAATTCGTACTTCATTCCTCATGTGTTTGTCTGTTTTAGTTCACGTGTGTATGTCTGCTTCATTTCCCGTGTGTTTGTCTGCTTCATTTCCCGTGTGTTTGTCTGCTTCATTTCCTGTGTGTTTGTCTGCATCATTTCCTGTGTGTTTGTCTGTTTCATTTCCCGTGTGTTTGTCTGTTTCAATACACACGTGTGTTTGTCTGATTCAGTTCACGTGTGTTTGTCTATGTCAGTTCACTTGTGTTTGTCGGCTTCAATTCCCATGTGTTTGTCTATTACAGTTCACGTGTGTTTGTGGGCTTCAATTCCCGTGTGTTTGTCTGTTTCAGTTCACGTGTGTTTGTCAGCTTCAATTCCCGTGTGTTTGTCTGTTTCAGTTCCCGTGTGTTTGTGTGCTTCATTTCCCGTGTGTTTGTCTGTTTCAGTTCACGTGTGTTTTTCGGCTTCAATTCCCGTGTGTTTGCCTGCTTCATTTCCTGTGTGTTTGTCTGCTTCATTTCCCGTGTGTTTGTCTGTTTCATTTCCTGTGTGTTTGTCTGCTTCATTTCCTGTGTGTTTGTCTGTTTTATTTCATGTATGTTTGTCTGTTTCATTTTCTGTGTGTTTGTCTGTTTCAGTTCACGTGTGTTTGTCTGTTTCAGTTCCCGTGTGTTTGTCGGCTTCAATTCACATGTGTTTGTTTGTTTAATTTCCTGTGTGTTTGTCTGTTTCAGTTCACCTGTGTTTGTCTGTTTCAGTTCACGTGTGTTTGTCTGTTTCAGTTCCCGTGTGTTTGTCGGCTTCAATTCACGTGTGTTTGTTTGTTTGTTTCATTTCCTGTGTGTTTGTCTGTTTCATTTCCCGTGAGTTTGTCTGTTTCAGTTCACGTGTGTTTGTCTGTTTCAGTTCCCGTGTGTTTGTCGGCTTCAATTCACGTGTGTTTGTCTGCTTCATTTCCTGTGTGTTTGTCTGTTTCATTTCCTGTGTGTTTGTCTGCTTCATTTCCTGTGTGTTTGTCTGCTTCATTTCCTGTGTGTTTGTCTGTTTCAGTTCCCGTGTGTTTGTCTGCTTCATTTCCTGTGTGTGTTTGTCTGCTTCACTTCCCGTGGGTTTGTCTGCTTCATTTCCTGTGTGTTTGTCTGCTTCACTTCCCGTGTGTTTGTCTGCTTCATTTCCTGTTTGTTTGTCTGCTTCACTTCCCGTGTGTTAGTCTGTTTCTGTTCCCGTGTGTTTGTAAAGATATAGCATGAAAGGGGAACACATTAATTACATTCGCGTGTTCTAATACAACTTGGACGTAATTTATATCGAATAGTGGACGCTCATTGGTAACGCAACACTTTCAGTATCAATGTCGAATTACAAGTGCAGTCTCTCTGTTTTAGATAACTTAGGAAGCACATTCTGAACCATACACTTATTTATTGTAGATACAGTTTTGTGAATTGAATATGAACGTTGGTAGCTGTGCTTCATATAATTGGATCAAAACAGTTCTATTTCGGGTGGATCTGCAATTTTGTACATAACAAATTATACGATAAAATACAACAAACCCAATGGGTATTTCCGAATAGAAACAATACCGCTCACTGGGGATTTCCACAGAGAAGGTGATTTCACAGACGAAAACACCGTCTCGCCGATTGTATTTTGTATTATTATCCAAGGACACGTTATGAAGATGGGCGCTGGGGAAATCATTTCCTGTCTGTGCTTGGACTACGCCGTATGCTAACAAGGCCAAGCCTGATCACAATATATTTTGCGGATCGCAACGACGACGTGTCTGGAACACTGGACCATCAATCTAACGAACCAAGGTTCGAATCCCGTGCTATCAAGTCGAACCTTGGACAGTTCCGTCACACTACATTGCTCTGGTTCACTCAATTGTATGAATGAGTTGCAGCATATAAACAATGATCACCAATTTTGTACGAATATTATTCGTTTAATAGTTGCAGCCTTCCTGGATGCTTCCCATGAACTTTGAGATTGTGTTCGATTGAAAGGACTTGTCAGGGAGGTAAATGTAAAGCTCTTTGAACAATCATAAAAACTGACTACTATAATATGAGTAAATGTAAACTTTTCACTATGCCCTCTTTTGAAAACCAAAATATACGCCCACCCCTAAATATAACTATTACACATTATTCCTCAGGGCATTTGCGGGTGGCTTCATATACACTGTATATAAATATATTTACACGACAGATATGCTCATGACAGTTAATGCCAGACAACACCACTTCAGTTCGCCGATTGTGCCGGAATTTCATTGTAGCTAATTAAATGAGATTCGATTCGTCTTTTACTACATGTCTTGTTCTTTTACATAAAATAAACGTTTAAACAAAATGAAACTGACCGGAAACAGATTAAGTACTATGGGAACCTTTTCTTTTATTTAAAATTACATCTTAGTTTTTAATACTTTGCATACATTGAACGATGTGTTCGTATTTTATGACTAACTCGAAAGTATGATTTGCCGGGAATCATTATTTAGAGCAGTTGACTGCTTTCGCCTCCGTCAACATGGTAAAGCGTCCAGATTCTCCTCGTGGTCAAGCACCAGGAGGTGGCGCCCAAACAGTCACTTCTTTTACCTTCCACCAGGTCGCATTGTGAACAGCCGAACATAAATTAAGCCAAAACTATTGCTTGCTGGCAATTCGGTTGGTCACTTGAAATGTACTCTCTGCTCGTGATACGGCTGCATGCCCTGCTGACGTTTTTCATTCTGGTAGGTTAATGTTGAACGCTTATAACAGTACTGTATTATTCGTACACAAAAACAGCGGAAAAGAACGCAGCTTCCGCCCCTATAGTTCTACATGGCCAGCATATGTTATGCGTCCAATTTCAGCATGACATGGTGAGTCGTTTTTTGACAACTTTCATTTCAGAGAAAAAAAATTCTTATATTTGTCGAACTTGTTATTATAACATTTGTGATTTTGGACGTATTCATCAGTATTTGTTATATAATTATATTGTAGAAGGTATTGCAACTGCAATAGTCACTAATATACTGGATTAATATAATTCCTCCTTTTCACAGTATTCCGTTATGAATATCAACAAATTAAAACGTATTAAAATTGCTTAGCATGATTAGTTCTATACGTGTTCACCTATGAAATCTTTGCGCTGGCTTCCTGTCCTATATCGTGTAATGTCAAAGCAGCCAGCCTATTTACCTTCAGTACTTATTCCTGTAAAGAAACATATACCGCTTCGAAAATTTAGTTCTGATTTCATTTGTTTCTATAGAGAAATTGGAACTAGGGATTTCACTGTAGCTGCACCGACCCTGTTAGATTTAGATCAGAGCTTGCTTACTCGCCATAGCTGTTCGATAAAACTGCCGACAACTG
Source organism: Ridgeia piscesae (assembly GCA_025642075.2). Lineage (NCBI taxonomy): Eukaryota > Metazoa > Annelida > Polychaeta > Sabellida > Siboglinidae > Ridgeia > Ridgeia piscesae. Next base: position 67,513 of record JAODUO010000939.1, read on the forward strand.
GAATATTGTTTACTGTTATCACAATTGACTAACCCTTTTGTTCAATGCGTCTTTAAGGCTTGGTTTCAAAAGATTTAGGGGCACCAGCTATTGCATATTATTATTATTATTTTTATTATTATTATTATTATTTTAATATTATTATTAAGTAAATGTGAGAAGATATGAGGAAGATGAAAATATTGAGGGAGGAAATTGGAAAGAAAAAATGTGAAGAGGAAAATAGTCTGAAGCAGACAGAGACGGACAGGACATGTACGAAGAATAGACAGGACATGTACGAGGAATAGACAGGACATGTACGAAGAATAGACAGGACATGTACGAGGAATAGACAGGACATGTACGAAGAATAGACAGGATATGTACGAAGAATAGACAGGACATGTACGAGGAATAGACAGGACATGTACGAAGAATAGACAGGACATGTACGAAGAATAGACAGGACATGTACGATGAATAGACAGGACATGTACGAGGAATAGACAGGACATGTACGAAGAATAGACAGGACATGTACGAGGAATAGACAGGACAGGTACGAGGAATAGACAGGACATGTACGAGGAATAGACAGGACATGTACGAGGAATAGACAGGACATGTACGAGGAATAGACAGGACATGTACGAGGAATAGACAGGACATGTAGGATGAATAGACAGGACATGTACGAGGAATAGACAGGACATGTAGGATGAATAGACAAGACATGTACGAGGAATAGACAGGACATGTACGAGGAATAGACAGGACGTGTACGAGGAATAGACAGGACATGTACGAGGAATAGACAGGACATGTACGAGGAATAGACAGGACATGTACGAGGAATAGACAGGACATGTAGGATGAATAGACAGGACATTTACGAGGAATAGACAGGACATGTAGGATGAATAGACAGGACATGTACGGAAAATATACAAGACATGTACGAATAATAGACAGGACATGTACAAGGAATAATCAGGACATGTACGAGGAATAGACAGGACATGTACGAGGAATAGACAGGACATGTACGAGGAATAGACAGGATATGTACGGAAAATATACAGGACATGTACGAAGAATAAACAGGACATGTACAAGGAATAGACAGGACATGTACGGAAAATATACAGGACATGTACGAAGAATAAACAGGACATGTACAAGGAATAGACAGGACATGTACGAGGAATAGACAGGACATGTACAAGGAATAGACAGGACATGTAGGATGAATAGACAGGACATGTAGGATGAATAGACAGGACATGTACGAGGAATATACAGGACATGTACGAGGAATAGACAGGACATGTACGAGGAATAGACAGGACATGTACGAGGAATAGACAGGACATGTAATAGGAATAGACAGGACATGTACGAGGAATAGACAGGACATGTAGGATGAATAGACAGGACATGTAGGATGAATAAACAGGACATGTACGAGGAATAGACAGGACATGTAGGATGAATAGACAGGACATGTACGAGGAATAGACAGGACATGTAGGATGAATAGACAAGACATGTACGAGGAATAGACAGGACATGTACGAGGAATAGACAGGACATGTACGAGGAATAGACAGGACATGTACGAGGAATAGACAGGACATGTACGAGGAATAGACAGGACATGTAGGATGAATAGACAGGACATGTACGAGGAATAGACAGGACATGTAGGATGAATAGACAGGACATGTACGAGGAATAGACAGGACATGTAGGATGAATAGACAAGACATGTACGAGGAATAGACAGGACATGTACGAGGAATAGACAGGACGTGTACGAGGAATAGACAGGACATGTACGAGGAATAGACAGGACATGTACGAGGAATAGACAGGACATGTACGAGGAATAGACAGGACATGTAGGATGAATAGACAGGACATTTACGAGGAATAGACAGGACATGTAGGATGAATAGACAGGACATGTACGGAAAATATACAGGACATGTACGAATAATAGACAGGACATGTACAAGGAATAATCAGGACATGTACGAGGAATAGACAGGACATGTACGAGGAATAGACAGGACATGTACGAGGAATAGACAGGATATGTACGGAAAATATACAGGACATGTACGAGGAAAAGAAGGACATTTACGAGGAATAGACAGGACATGTACGGAAAATATACAGGACATGTACGAGGAAAAGAAGGACATGTACGAGGAATAGACAGGACATGTACGAAGAATAGACAGGACATGTACGAAGAAAAGAAGGACATGTACGAGGAATAGACAGGACATGTACGAGGAATAGACAGGACATGTACAAGGAATAGACAGGACATGCACGAGGAATAGACAGGACATGTAGGATGAATAGACAGGACATGTACGAAACTGCCTAAAAATGCGTCGCAAGCTGCTGAGGGTGGTACACGAGGAGGGGGAAGAACGAATCTCCGATGTGTGCACAGCCTGAAGACAGATCTGAGGAAGGCTGCCCTGAACTGCCACGAATGATGACATTGACAGAAGGGAGGCGAGCATGGAAGAAACCCACGAGAGAGGCAGAGAATACAACGAATTTGACATAACGCTCACCCCGCAAGGAATCAAGGGGAATAATATGCTGTATTAAGTACACAATACAATGCCGGCTCTTGTTCTCTTTCGAATGTGTGAACATATAAATATATATATATATATATATATATATATATATATATATATATATATATATATATATATATATATATATATATATATATATATATATATATATATATATTTTTGTGTGTGTGTGTGTGTGTGTGTGTATTCTTCAGGGACTCGATGTCGTCTTGCAACTGGATCGCTTGTCGGACAGGCGTCTGCTGTGTTCTCGGTAACTCTGTCCGTGAAGGCGAAATCAATTATGGACTTGATGAAGCTAAACTATCCTAGATGGTGGGCCAATTTCATTCAGCCAACTGCCATACATTGCGTGGGAGAACTGTCACTGGTAGTTCTCCTCCAGTCTGCAGTCGCCGCCGCACCTGGCTCGCCGGGCTGCCGAGCCTGCCGAGCCGATGCCGTCGCCCGCAGTTCCGCCCGCGGCAGGTACCGCTGACCTCCGCCAACGCAGACGGCCTGTCCCGAAATGCGGCGACGCGACTGTCGTGGATGTGGGGCGTCGCTTCCCTCCCGTCGTCTCCATCCAACGGCGCGCTCGATGTCGCTCGTATTGCCGTGCATTATTAATCGAATTGCGACCGCCGACTTCTGTCTTCGAAGCGGCGGCGGCGGCGGCGGCGGCGGCGGCGTTCAAGAGCTAATGCACGCGCGACCGGATTATCGATGATCTACGTCGTTTTCAGATAAGCTGTGTATATTAGCCAGTATTGCCCGGTTGCATGCGTGACTTCGCCTGGAGGAGATAATGGCATGAAACCCGATTTTGAATAGATAGGTTGTAGAGTATTTGCTCAGCATGTACATTTTTGCTAACGAAATTTAATTACGAACTGATTTTGTCTAAAATACAAAACTAATAACAAATATAGTATAAAATATAATCTAAATGTACTCTTATGTTACTATTTTAAAATCTAAAATGTCGTTTTATTAATATTAATAGTATTGTTTTAGCATGATGTTTCATAAGTGTCCGATGAACACAATGATGTAAAAGCGCCACGGGCGCCACCACATGGCGGATACCGCACTATATAAATTGCCATTATTATTATTATCTTGCGCATTTTACGCGAATCTCTTATTCCTACGATCAGCTCGGAACGCTATGATAACCACATATATGGTTAGGGTATCAGGTACACAATAGATTCTCGTTTCCAGTTCGTTCTGAGCGATACTTAGTGATATAATACACACCTGGTTCCCACCTGGTTGGCCGTAAGCGTATTCAATATCAATATTACTGCAGCACGTAGACAAATTAGACGAAAATAATAACCTTTCTGCACCTACTTCCTACATTCTAGATGAGTGTTTGGTGTGCGGAAACCTGTCAAACTTATAACGGTCGTTTCTGTTGTACGCGAAAGAATACATAGTTGGCTTGATTGATTGCCGACCGGACCATAAATGAAAATGAATAAATAACATAAACACGAATTAGCGGCACACGATACATGCGTGCCCCGTTGTCTAGCACGGGGCGAAAGTAACGTTTCGTGTAGCGCTAGTATATGTCTATAGATCTTTGTTTTTATTAGTTTCTCGCATTTGGCATACACTCCAATTTTCCATTTGGCAATCAGTAAAGGACCTGCATGGTTCAATAACAATTTCATATTGAATAGTGTTTATGCATAATATTAATTGATAAAATATTACATTTATGTCATTAATTTTTTTGCGGACAGCCTACGAGCCAATCGTCATCTCTTCCCGGAGTCGCGGTATGCTTAGACAACTAACGAACATAACAAAGCAAAGCAAAGCAAAGCAAAGCAAAGCAAAGCAAAGCAAAGCAAAGCAAAGCAAAGCAAAGCAAAGCAAAGCAAAGCAAAGCAAAGCAAAGCAAAGCAAAGCAACCTAAACCCGTCTTTTTATTCAGGCCGTAGCTAGAAGCACAAAAGTGCTGCCACCTCACGGCGCTTGCATAGCCTATGCTACAAAAATACGCTCAATCTACTCACACCCAGTGCCAAATGCACGTGTGTGTGCAAGTGTGCGTACATGCGTACTACTATACTTGTATCGCACTGTTGTATCCTGGCTACCTGCCCCCTGCCTCTCTGCCTCTCTGCCTCTCTGCCTCTCTGCCTCTCTGCCTCTCTGCCTCTCTGCCTCTCTGCCTCTCTGCCTCTCTGCCTCTCTGCCTCTCTGCCTCTCTGCCTCTCTGCCTCTCTGCCTCTCTGCCTCTCTGCCTCTCTGCCTCTCTGCCTCTCTGCCTCTCTGCCTCTCTGCCTCTCTGCCTCTCTGCCTCTCTGCCCTCTGCCTCTCTGCCTCTCTGCCTCTCTCCTCTCTGCCTCTCTGCCTCTCTGCCTCTCTGCCTCTCTGCCTCTCTGCCTCTCTGCCTCTCTGCCTCTCTGCCTCTCTGCCTCCTCTGCCCCTCTGCCTCTGCTCTCTGCCTCTCTGCCCTCTCCCCCTTCCTGCTCTCTCCTCTCTGCCTCTCTGCCTCTCTGCCTCTCTGCCTCTCTGCCTCTCTGCCTCTCTGCCTCTCTCTCTCTGCCTCTCTGCCTCTCTGCCTCTCTGCCTCTCTGCCTCTCTGCCTCTCTGCCTCTCTGCCTCCCTGCGTCCCTGCTTCCTGTCTTCCTGCTTGCTGCCTCCCTGCTTGCCTATTTGCTTTGTCTACGCTCCGTCCGTCCGTCCGTCCGTCCGTCCGTCCGTCCGTCCGTCCGTCCGTCCGTCCGTCCGTCCGTCCGTCCGTCCGTCCGTCCGTCCGTCCGTCCGTCCGTCCGTCCGTCCGTCCGTCCGTCCGTCCGTCCGTCCGTCCGTCCGTCCGTCCGTCCGTCCGTCCGTCCGTCCGTCCGTCCGTCCGTCCGTCGTCGTCCGTCCTCCGTCCGTCTCGTCCGTCCGTCCGTCCGTCCGTCCGTCCCGTCCGTCCGTCCGTCCGTCCGTCCGTCCGTCCGTCCGTCCGTCCGTCCGTCCGTCCGTCCGTCCTGTCCGTCCGTCCGTCCGTCCGTCCGTCCGTCCGTCCGTCCGTCCGTCCGTCCGTCCGTCCGTCCGTCCGTCCGTCCGTCCGTCCGTCCGTCCGTCCGTCGTCCGTCCGTCCGTCCGTCCGTCCGTCCGTCGTCCGTCCGTCCGTCCGTCCGTCCGTCGTCCGTCCGTCCGTCCGTCCGTCCGTCCGTCCGTCCGTCGTCCGTCCGTCCGTCGTCCGTCGTCCGTCCGTCCGTCCGTCCGTCCGTCCGTCCGTCCGTCCGTCCGTCCGTCCGTCCGTCCGTCCGTCCGTCCGTCCGTCCGTCCGTCCGTCCGTCCGTCCGTCCGTCCGTCCGTCCGTCCGGGATTATATCAGTTTGTGCAGACGGGCACGAACTCTGTCTCTTGTTTCTTATTCAACGCTCATTGCACTTCGAAAAAATACTGAAGAGAACAGACACTTCGTGTCCTCGTAACAGCAATTATTTACAGTTCGTTCGTGATTAATCCAATTCATGTATCACTCTGAACAGAAGCGGTGCAATGGATGTCATTCGGCATGGAATATACGACGTTTGCAAATCATTTAGTGTCTAGACTGGCATTTTACTGGGCGGATAAACAATGAACGACTAGATTGATGAAACGTTGATTCCAGCGAGACTAAATTGTTCGATTGCCGGGACGGCGCGAGGCTTCCGCAGGGAATGTTGTCCGCCGTAAAATTTATACGAGAACAGCGTTCATTCAGGAAACAGGTTTTCCATTTTCAGCCGGGATCGCCCCTTCCTAGACCTGTCTACTGACACGAAGGGTGCTTGATCAACTTCGACTGTCTCATGACAGTCTTATTGGAGAATGAACTATATATATATATATATATATATATATATATATATATATATATATATATATATATATATATATATATATATATATATATGTACATACGCACAAAAGCATGTATGTTATTGCGTCGCATTGTACATAATTACAATTGCTGTAAAATGTCACCTTTTGTGGGAACAATTCTTTGTCTGTTGTGTCTAGTCTGCCTCAAATCCTACGCATCGTCACCGTCTGGTAAGATGCTCGCTGTGGGTGATGACATCAGTACCTGCGTTCATTCTATCACTGGCATATCCCTTTCGAAAAAAAACTCTCTTTTAAGATCAGCTACTGAAATTGCCCACGAGGAATGTAGTCGGCCTCCGGTCATTTGAAATAATTGTGGGTGTTTTCAGCTACACGCTACTCGTGTTACCTGCAATGTTTATACCGTAAACGTTTCATTATAATTGGGATTCCAACCAATTGTGTGTCCGTCTTCAAATTGGTGCGGGTATTTGCGCTGTTCTCAAGGCTGACGTGGTAGCGACTGGTGATATCAACTGCCATAATTTTTTAGATCACTCCCAATATATTCGGAAGCGATCAGCCAGGAATACGCACTATATCTCATAGCATCCTAGCGACCCCTGGGTTGTGATGATGGTGAGAAGTTCACTGCTGCCGCCTGGCGGCCTTCACCCGCACACGAAGTTGCGTCGATCCGCAATCCTGCTACAATGTGGGCCACTTTGGTGCAGGGCGGACAAATGCTGAGCTGGTCGATATAGACATCGTCTCGGATCGGACGCACAACGACCGCCATGCCTGGCGGTCCTGATCGTGCAGACGGTCGTAAACACGACAATGAATTAACGCGACGCGGTCGTTGTTAAATCACTGCCTGATTAATAGGCGCAGTCTAGCACGCAGTACAGGCAGTGCGAGTCTGACTGAACTAGAAGGCGCAATGCGGTCCCAGTGATGAAGTCTTCAGCAGAACTACCAGGCGTGTATATATATATATATATATATATATATTACATATACACACAGGTATATATATATATATATATATATATATATATATATATAAAAAAATATATATTATAAAAGTTCCTTATTACATATATTGTACATACATATATACATATATAATGCATACATACATACGTAGATGCATACATACATACATACATACATACATACATACATACCTACATACATACATATATACATACATGCAAAATACATACATACATACATACATACATACATACATTAATACATACATACATACATACATACATACATACATACATACATATATACTTTACATACATACATACATACACACACACATACACACACATACATACATACATAATATAGTAAACATAAAATAATACATACATACATACATACATACATACATACATCCCACATAATACATAATACATACATACATACATACATACATCTAATACATAATACCAATACAATACATAATACAAAATACATAATACATAATACATACATACATACATACATACATACAAAATTAAAAATACAACAAATAAACACACACACACATACACACACATAATACATACATACATACGTAGTAGTAATACATAATAATAAAATACATAATACATACATACATACATACTTTAATACATACATACATACATACATAATAATACATACATCATAATACATAATACATACTACATACATAATGCATACATACACACATACATACATAATACAAACCAAAACATAATAAAAATACTTTAAAAATACATAAAACAAAATCCCTACAAAATTTTACATACATACATACATACATACAAAATACATACAAAATAATAATAATAACATAATATATACATACAAAATACATACATACATACATACATACATACATACATACATACATACATACATACATACATACATACATACATACATACATACATACATACATACATAATACATAATACATACATACATACATACATACATACATACATACAAATTGTTTGAATGTCGTCATTTACAAGAAGGCCGGACATTTCAGTCGTGGCTTTCATTATTTGTCAAATCCAATATTCTGAACAACCAAGAGCGATGGTTTCAGCGTGACGTGAATGTCTGTGAATAAGTGCACGGGTTTATTACGCAACACAAATCAGCTAGACTGTTAACGGTGCATTGCAAGCATATTGCGTATTACCGACTTTATTGCTAGACAAACTAGGTCAGTCTCATCAATATTGTTTACAAATATAGCTTTATGCTCGTTAAAGCTTCGGTCGAAACGTGTCAATGGGTGATGATATCCATATCCGGTGACTCACCAAGACGAAGCCCATGCGTAAGACTGACGCAACAACACCGTTGACTATTAGTTTGATATTTCTTTTCAATTTAGTTTTACATATGACGCAAACGTGGATTCTTTGTCAGATTGACGGTGTTTAAAATTACCTTGCGTTTATAAGGCTAGTTACTGAAAAATTACCAATATATTCGAGCTACACTTAGACATTTTTATATATATATATATATATATATATATATATATATATATATATATATATATATATATATATATATATATATATATATATATGTTCAATATTTGACTATTTTGAACATTTTGTTATATATATATATATATATATATATATATATATATATATATATATATATATATATATTCCTTATGTCACTTCTCTGTGGCTCACAAGATCACGGTCCGGCACAACGATGGAGTGGTTTGATGACTCCTGTTTAAAGACTTTTGTATATAAGATCAAGGAGTTAGTAATACATTTCAGAAAACAGAGTCAAAGTCCTGAAAAAACACCATTCTTGATCAGGAGGTTGAAATTGTCACCAAGTACAAATACTTAGGTATAGGGTTTTGATAACAAACTTAGAGGAGATGACAACATTGGAATCATTGTAAAGAAATGTTGGCAGCGCCTGTATTTTCTAAATTCATTTTCTTTTGTTGTTGTAAACCGTTGTAAATACGTTTTTACAAATCTTTTATTGGTAGCGTTCTTTGTTTTTCATTTATCTACTGGTATTTCACCCTTTGTGCTAGGAATATAAATAGCTTATAAAGACTGTACGTGTCAGCTCCAAAATAATTGGAGACACTCAGAGATATCAATAAATTCTTCGAAAAGTTCTTAGGAAGCCTCTTTCTATTTCAATCGATGGAAGTCATGTCCGTTTTCCGCAGTTTGAGACACTGCCACCGGGACGTCGTTTATGTATGTATGTATGTATGTATGTATGTATGTATGTATGTATGTATGTATGTATGTATGTATGTATGTATGTATGTATGTATGTATGTATGTATGTATGTATGTATGTATGTATGTATGTATGTATGTATGTATGTATGTATGTATGTATGTATGTATGTATGTATGCATGCATGCATGCATGCATGCATGTATGTATGTATGTATGTATGTATGTATGTATGTATGTATGTATGTATGCATGTATGCATGTATGCATGTATGCATGTATGCATGTATGCATGTATGCATGTATGCATGTATGCATGTATG